>SJYT01059478.1:0-83862 GCA_006410635.1 Cephalophus harveyi | reverse complement strand
AGGTTATTGATATTTCTCCCAGCAATCTTGATTCCAGCTTGTGTTTCTTCCAGTCCAGCGTTTCTCATGATGTACTCTGCATAGAAGTTAAATAAGCAGGGTGACAATATACAGCCTTGACGGACTCCTTTTCCTATTTGGAACCAGTCTGTTGTTCCATGTCCAGTTCTAACTGTTGCTTCCTGACCTGCATACAAATTTCTCAAGAGGCAGGTTAGGTGGTCTGGTATTCCCATCTCTTTTCGAATTTTCCACAGTTTATTGTGATCCACACAGTGAAAGGCTGTGGCATGGTCAATAAAGCAGAAATAGATGTTTTTCTGGAACTCTCTCACTTTTTCCATGATCCAGCGGATGCTGGCAATTTGATCTCTGGTTCCTCTGTCTTTTGTAAAACCAGCTTGAACATCAGGGAGTTCACGGTTCATATATTGCTGAAGCCTGGCTTGGAGAATTTTGAGCATTACTTTACTAGCATGTGAGTTTGAGCATTCTTTGGTATTGCCTTTCTTTGGGATTGGAATGAAAACTGACCTTTTCCAGTCCTGTGGCCACTGCTGAGTTTTCCAAATTTGCTGGCATATTGAGGGCAGCACTTTCACAGCATCATCCTTCAGGATTTGAAACAGTTCAACTGGAATTCCATCACCTCCACTAGCTTTGTTCGTAGTAATGCTTTCTAAGGCCCACTTGACTTCACATTCCAAGATGTCTGGCTCTAGATTAGTGATCACATCATCATGATTATCTGGGTCGTGAAGATCTTTTTTGTACAGTTCTTCCGTGTATTCTTGCCATCTCTTCTTAATATCTTCTGCTTCTGTTAGGTCCATACCATTTCTGTCCTTTATCGAGCCCATCCTTGCATGAAATGTTCCCTTGGTATCTCTATTTAGTTCTTCTCTTTCTGCCATTAGGGTGGGGACATCTGCATATCTGAGGTTATTGATTTTTCTTCAGGCAATCTTGATTCCAGCTTGTGATTAATCCAGCCCAGCATTTCCCATGATGTATTCTGCATATAAGTTAAATAAGCAGGGTGACAATCTACAGCCTTGTCATACTCCTTTCCCAATTTTGAACCAATCAGTTGTTTCAAGTCCAGCTCTAACTGTTGCTTCTTGACTCGCATACAGGCTCCTTTGGAGATAGGTAAGCTGTTCTGGTATTCACATTTCTTTAAGAATTTTCCAATTTGTTGTGATCCACACAGTCAAAGGCTTTACAGAAATAGATATTTTTCTGGAATTCCCTTGCTTACTTGCACATGAACATTTATAGTTGCTTTATTCATAAATGTATGTGTATGTGCAAAATGATGTTTATGTTTATTCATTAGCCAAGTGATTATAGTTATCTTATTCATAAATTTATGTCAAAACTTGGAAACACCGAAGAAATACTTCAATTGGTGAATGTATAAACAAACTGTGATACATCAGTGCAATGAAATAGTGTTCACTCATAGAAAGAAATGTGGTATCAAGCCAGGAAAAGACATGCTGAATGTTGCTAGCTGAAAGAAGCCTATGTAAAGACTTCATGCCATTATTGTCCAAATCTATAATGTTCTAGAAAAGGGAAAACTTTGGAGAAAATTAAAAAATCAGTGGTTATCAGGGTCTTGGGTAGATGAATGGATGAAGAGATGAAGTACAGTTTCTAAAGCAGTGAAACTGTTCTGTATGATTTTAGTGGTGAATACATGTCATTACACAGTGGTCAAGATCCACAGAAATCTCAAAATTGAGTGAACCCTAATGTTATTTATGGACTTTTGGTTTCTAATGTGTCAATGTTTCACCAATAGTGACAAATATACAACCTTGGTGAGGGTTGTTGGTGGTAGCAGAGACTGTATTGGGTGAGGGAGGTGTGGTGTGAGAACTATGTACATTCTGGTTAGTTTTGTTGTGAACATAAACTGTTCTAAAAAATAAATTGTATTAATAAAAAAAAATCCTTAATCCACAACTCTAGTCAAACTAGTCTAACTGGTTTTCATTAGTCTGTGACAGTGGAGGGCTTGGTGTTGATGACCTCCCGATCATTTGAAAAGCAATGGGAATGCTATTTGATGTGAAGTGCCAATGAGCTGAAAGTTGGGAAACTGGGGTTTGTAAGACCAGGTCTTGTACTAACACAGTGATGACACTTTATCTCACTGTCACCAATTGCTCTTTAGGAAAAATAAAGATTAGACTAACTGATCTCAGAGATTCCTTATATTTCTAAGTTACATTTGACTCTTTCATTCCGTAAAAAGAAATGAGCTTCAACAGAGGGGAAGTGGAACAGAATAAGGACAATATTTCCCCAAAGAATAAAATGATTGCTCTAGAGAAAGTGACCAAATTTGTTTGATCCAAAATAAACTGGTGTACATCTTTTACAGTATAGAGCTGTGTGAGTTAGGCAGCAAATTACTGATTCTCCTTGTCCTAAGTAAATATTACACAGAGTCTCGGAGTCAGTAAAGTTTAAAGAAGTTCATACAAAGCTAAACTTTTCTGACCCTCATTTTATTCAACTGATGCTGTAATTATTAACCAAATTGATATATTTGGAAAGTCATTACTGGAATGAATAGCAAAATACTGAGTCATAGTACATAATCAGTAAATGCAGTGCACCTGGAGAACTGAATGTTTGCTTAAAGAGAAGCATGAGTGTCTCAGGAAGAGGTAATTGAAAGAATCCAAAAAAATTATCACGGGTATGCCCATTCTCAGTTACATGAGGAATAAAACATGAATCCATGTAAACATTAGGAACAAAACATTTTGTAACTAGGTCTTGACAGAAACTTATTTTTTTCCTTACTAAAAAAAATAAATAAATAAAAGTACTTAGAAATAAATACACTTATCTCCTTAAACTAATATGAAGATATCTTTGTAGAACATATGTTTGTAAAGTACCAGCGTTAGTGATCTAGTGATGTTTACCATCCCAGTGATATTTAGATCTTCATGATCACTAACTATCCTCTCCTGTTCAGGTCTGCATGTCTGGTAGTTCTGTGCTGAGCATTTGTTTAATGAAATCCTTGCCTCTCATCCTCCACTGAATCCACACCTGTTGTTCTATGTAAAATCTCCCTCCCTTGCTCTTGATGACAAATTGATATTATAAAGGAATAATTACAGTTCAGACATACAAAAATGGAGTCAGTGGGCTTTGGGGGATGTGGTCTTGGGTGTGTCTTTGTATCACTGAGAACTTGGCATTTCTTTGACCTGATCCAAACCCAAGGACAGGACAAGCCCTATTCAGAACAAAGCATACCAGCTGCATCTTTGTATTCTCAAGGTCTCCCCTTTTAACTCTGCAACCATTTTAGACACCAACCAATACTTACTCAGAACACTTCTTTCCACCGTCAATTAAACTTCTTGATAAACAACTCAAGTTACTAACTGTAACCTTGCAATCTTCACACTTATAAGCTTCCCCTATTTTGTAGTCCAGGGTCAAGTGTTTCTTTGTCAAGTGTCTTTGTCTCCCAGGGTACAGTACTAACAAACCTCCAATAAACATTTTTTTTTTAATTTCAATCAAGTCTTCATTTTCTAGAATTTTGGTTAACACTGTGCATACTTCATTCTATTATTTCTGACAAAGAGAGACTTCAAAATAACAGAAGCAATCATGTGTCTGAAGGCAGCTAGGAGGCTTGAGCCATAGTTTTCAAAATTTCCCCACTAAAATCTTGAGATTGGTTCTTTCCTTAGTACCTGAGCAGGTTTCACCTCTGCAGTGATGGAGAGGGGAGAATTCCTATCTTTTATTTACTCCCTTGAGAATCTATGACCCTTTAATCCTTGGAGTCAAGAGGCATCTATTTAATATGCACTCTAGTTTTTGTGAACAATCAGTGGGGTGTACCTTCAGAGTAACATGTTTGGAGATGATTGAAGAAATTATCATGAATTGAGATATAGGAAAGTCATTCTGCTTATACATGATTTAACCTGAAATTTATGATAACTTGAAGAGCCTGTCTTATGGCTTTAGGTTATCATATGTTGTACATCTACCCTAACCATTAATGAAAAGAAGATAAAATTCAGAAGTAAAGAATGTTCACTTTTAAAATAGGGGTAAAATGCCTCCCTTCCTATGGTACTCATACTAGTAGTCCATTGAAGACAAGGTTTCCTTCTCAGATGCCGAGGTCACACTACCTCGTTGTGTACATGCTAATCTGCCTCTTTTCAAACCTTGAAGGTATGTACTCCTGTCATGTTTGATGTATGACCTTTCCTCTGATGAGATATAAAACTGTGGTGAAACCATCCTTGTCTGGAGCAGTTTCTCAAGTCTACTGAAAGACTGTCTCCTGGGCTATAGTTCTCAGTTTGACTCAGATAATACTCTTTTCTATTCTGTATTATGGGCTTCCCTTGTGGCTCAGCTGTTAAAGAATCTGCCTGCAATGTGGGAGACCTGGGTTCGATCCCTGGGTTGGGAAGATCCCCTGGAGAAGGGAAAGGCTACCCACTCCAGTATTCTGGTCTACAGAATTCTAAGGATGGTATAGTCCATGGGGTCACAAAGAGTTGGACATGATTGAATGACTTTCACTTTCACTTTCATTCTTTATCATAGACTGCTTATTGCTTGTTTATTATTATGAACTGTCCATGTTGGCAGGTGCCCCAAATGCTACTGAGAATTGTGGAGAAATAACTCCTGAAAGAATGAAGGGATGAAGCCAAAGCAAAAACAGTTCCCAGTTGTGGATGTGACTTGTGATGAAAGTAAAGTTTGATGCTGTAAGGAACAGTAATTTATACATAGGAACTGGGATTGTTAGAACCATGAATCAAGGTAAATTGGAAGTGGTCAAACAAGAGATGGCAAGAGTGAACATCGAAATTTTAGAAATCTGTGAACTAAAATGGACTGGAATGGGTGAATTTAATTCAGATTTACATTATATCTACTCCTGTCAGCAAGAATCCCTCAGACAAAATGGAGTAGACCTCATAGACAACAAAAAACTCTGAAAAACAATTCAGTTCAGTTCAGTCGCTCAGTCGTGTTCGATTCTTAGCAACCCCATGAACCGCAACACGCCAGGCCTCCCAGTCCATCACCAAATCCTGGAGTTTACCCAACCTCATGCCCATAGAGTTGGTGATGCCATCTAACCATCTCATCCTCTGTCGACCTTTCTCCTCCCCCCCTCAATTTTTCCCAGCATCAGGATCTTTTCAAATGAGTGAGCTCTTCTCATTAGGTGGCCAAAGTATTGGAGTTTCAGCTTCAACATCAGTCCTTCCAATGAACACCCAGAACTGATCTTTAGGATGCGCTGGTTGGTTCTCCTTGTAGTCCAAGGGACTCTCAAGAGTCTTCTCCAACACCACAGCTCAAAAGCATCAATTCTTCTGTGCTAAGTTTTCTTTATAGTCCAACTCTCACATCCATACATGAATACTGGAAAAACCATAGCCTTGGCTAGACAGACATTTGTTGACAAAGTAATGTCTTTGCTTTTTAATATGCTCTCTAGATTGGTCTTAAATTCCTTGTAAGGAAAAAGTGTCTTTTAATTTCCGGACTGCATCAACACTGCAGTGGTTTGGGAGACCAAGAAAATAAAGTCTGCCACTGTTTCCATTGTTTCCCCATCTATTTGCAATGAAGTGATGGGACTGGATGCCATGATCTTAGTTTTCTGAATGTTGAGCTTTAAGCCAACTTTTTCACTCTCTCTTTCACTCTCATAAAGAGGCTCTTTAGTTCTTCTTCACTTTCTGCCATAAGGGTGATGTCATCTGCATATCTGAGATTATTGATATTTCTCCTGGCAATCTTGATTCCAGCTTGTGCTTCTTCTAGCCCAGCGTTTCTCATGATGTACTCTGCATAGAAGTTAAATAAGCAGGGTGACAATATACAGCCTTGACGTACTCCTTTTCCTATTTGGAACCAGTCTGTTGTTCCATGTCCAGTTCTAACTGTTGCTTCCTGACCTGCATATAGATTTCTCAAGAGGCAGGTTAGGTGGTCTGGTATTCCCATCTCTTGAGGAATTTTCCACACTTTACTGTGATCCACACAGTCAAAGGGTTTGGCATAGTCAAAAAAGCAGAAATAGATGTTTTTTCTGGAACTCTCTTTCTTTTTCAATGATCCAGCAGATGTTGGCAATTTGATTTCTGGTTCCTTTGCCTTTTCTAAAACCAGCTTGAACATCTGGAAGTTCACAGTTCACATATTGCTGAAGCCTGGCTTGGAGAATTTTGAGTATTACTTTACTAGTGTGTGAGATGAGTGCAATTGTGTGGTAGTTTGAAAATTATTTGGCACTGCCTTTCTTTGGGATTGGAACTAAAACTGACCTTTTCCAGTCCTGTGACCACTGCTGAGTTTTCCAAATTTGCTGATATATTGAGTGGAGTACTTTCACAGCATCATCTTTTAGGATTTGAACTAGCTCAACTGGAATTTCATCACCTCCACTAGCTTTGTTCATAGTGATGCTTTCTAAAGTCCACTTGACTTCACATTCCAGGATGTCTGGCTCCAGGTGAGTGATCACATCACTGTGATTATCTAGGTGCAATCTCAGAAATGAGAGAATGATATCTGTTCATTTCCAAGGCAACCCATTCAATATTACTGTAATCCAAGTCTATTCCCCACCACTAATTCTGAAGAAGCTGAAGTTGAATAGTTTTATGATGATCTAAAAGACCTACCAGAACTAACACCAAAAAATGATGTCCTTTCACCATAGGGGACTGGAATGCAAAAGTAGAAAGTCAAGAGATATCTAAAGTAACAGGCAAGTTTGGCAAGATAGTACAAAATGAAGCAGGGCAAAGGCTAATAGAGTTTTGCCAAGAAGATGCACTGGACATACCAAACTCTCTTCCAACAACACAAGAGACGACTCTTCACATGGATATCACCAGATGGTCAATACCGAAATTAGATTGATTATATTCTTTGCAGCCAAAAACGAGAAACTCTATACAGTCAGCAAAAACAAGACCAGGTGCTGACTGTGGCTCAGATCATGAACTCCTAGTCACAAAATTCAGACTTAAAGTAAAAAAAAGTAGTGTAAACCAGTAGACCATTTAGGTATGACCTAAATCAAATCTCTTATGATTATATAGTGGAAGTGACAAATAGATTCAAGGGATCAGATCTTCAGAGTGCCTGAAGAACTATGGATGGAGGTTTATGACAATGTATAGGAAGCTGTGATCAAGACCATCCCCAAGAAAAAGACATTCTAAGAAGCAAAATGGTTGTCTGTGGAGGCCTTACAAAGAGCCGAGAAAAGAAGAGAAGTGAAAGGCAAGGGAGAAGTGAAAGGCAAAGATGTATTCATCTGAATGCAGAGTTCCAAAGAATAGTAAGAAGAGACAAGAAAGCCTTTCTTAGTGATAAATGTAAAGAAATAGAAGAAAGCAATAGAATGGGGAAGACTAGAGATCTCCTCCAGAAAATTAGTGATACCAAGGTAACATTTCAGGTGAAGATGGGCACAATAAAGGACAGAAATGGTATGGACACAACAAAAGCAGAAGATATTAAGAAGAGGTGGCGAGAATACACAGAAGAACTATACAAAAAATATCTTCATGACCCAGATAACCACGATGGTGTGATCACTCACCTAGAGCCAGATGTCCTGGAATGTGAAGTCAAATGGGCCTTAGGAAGCATCAGTACCAACAAAACTAGTGGAGGTGATGGAATCCTAGTTGAGCTATTTAAAATCCTAAAAGGTGACACTGTTAAAGCACTGCACTCAATATATCAGCAAATTTGGAAAACTCCACAGTGGCTACAGGACTGGAAAAGATGAGTTTTCATTCCAATCCCAAAGAAAGGCAATGCCAAAGAATATTCAAACTACTGCACAATTGCACTCATCTCACACACTAGCAAGGTAATGCTCACAATTCTCCAAGCCAGGCTTCAACAGTACATGAACCAAGAACTTCCAGCTGTTCAAGCTGGATTTAGAAAAGGCAAGGGAACCAGTGATCAAATTTCCAACATACATTGGTACATAAAAGAAGCAAGAGAGTTCCAGAGAATCATCTACTTCTGCTTTATTGACTATGCCAAATCCTTTGACTGTGTGGATCACAATAAACTGTGGAAAGTTATTTAAGAGATGGGAATACCAGGCCATCTGACCAGCCTTAAGAAATCTGTATGCAGGTCAAGAAGGAACAGTTAGAATCAGACATGGAACAATGAACTGGTTCAAAATTGGGAAAGGAGTATGTCAAGGCTGTATATTGTCACCCTGCTTATTTAACTTATATGCAGAGTACATCATGACAAATGCTGGACTGGATGAAGCACAAGCTGAAATCAAGATTGCTGGGAGAAATATCAATAACCTCAGAAAAGCAGATGACACCACCCTTATGGCAGAAAGTGAAGAGAAACTAAAGAGCCTCTTGGTGAAAGTGAAAGAGGAGAGTAAAAACCTGGCTTAAAACTCAACATTCAAAAAACTAAGATCATGGCATCTGGCCCCATCACTTCATGTCAAATAGATGAGGAAACAATGGAAACAGTGACAAACTTTATTTTGGGGGGGGGGTGTCCAAAATCACTGCTGATGGTGACTGCAGCCATGAATTTCAAAGATGCTTTCTCCTTGGATAAAAAGTTATGACCAACCTAGACAGCATATTAAAAAGTAGAGACATTACTTTGCCAACAAAATTCTGTATAATCAAGGCTACGATTTTTTCAGTGGTCATGAATGGATGTGAGAGATGGACCATAAAGAAAGCTGAGCTTTGAAAAATTGATGCTCTTGAACTGTGGTGTTAGAGAAGACACTTCAGAGTCCTTTGGGCTGCAAGGCAATCAAGCCAGTCAATCCTAAAGGCAATCAGTCCTGAATATTCACTGGAAGGACTGATGCTGAATCTGAAGCTCCAATACTTTGGATACCTGATGCAAAGAACTGACTCATTGGAAAAGAGCTTGATGCTGGAAAAGATTGAAGGCAGGAGGAGAAGGAGATGGCAATCAGATGACTGGATGGCATCACCAACTTGATGGACATGAGTTTGAGTAAGCTCCAGGAGTTGGTGATGGACAGGGAAGCCTAGTGTTCTGCAGGCCATTTGGTTGCAAAGAGTCAGACATGACTGAGTGACTAAATTGAACTAATTGACTGTTTGTGTTGGCAACAGTTTAGTTTGATTTTACTAAAGTTTTTCTTCTTTTGTAATAATTGAGTGCAAGAAATGGGCACCAGAAGATCTCAGTTTCAATCCTAGTTTTATTAAATATAGCTGTGTGACCCTGGAACGCTCTCCTGCTCTCCCAGAGGCTTCGTTTCCCTCATTTGAAAAATATGAAATAATAATCTCTGTTGAAAGGTCATGAGGAAAGTGGTCTGACAAAACGCAAAGGCGAGATCAGGCCTCGAGGAAACCCCCTGGGCTTTCTCGAGCATCTACCCCCAAAACCAGAGTCTGCCTGCCTTACTGCATTATGCTTTCCACCTATTCTTCTGACATTACAGGGGGGCTATCCCCGACCATCTGTCTCTGGAAAAAGTTAACTTAGAGCTCCAGTTAACAGTCTCCTGCATATAAAAGGAGTGTTTCAGAACAAACCCCTCTGATGGCTCTCTAACTTGCCTTACCCAGACTTTTACAACTACACATGCGATTATTTACAGCCCCCCCAACTGTGAGAGGCACAGGAAGCCCAAAACATAGAGCCTTTCAAAGAGTTAAAAAGTTATTAGAGGAGTGCTGGTGTAGAATTTCACTGTTGAGCCAATACTTGTTGCTAAGTTCCCATATCTCTTATCCACTGTGCACCTGGGAGTACATTTGTTAACATAGTTAGAATGTAAGAAAAACAAGTGTAGCCTTGAAACTAACTACATAGACCTTTGAGCTAATTGGTTCTTTCTTTGTTGTAACTTGCTGCACCTTTGCTTCATGAAAATTGTAACTTTGTTTGATACTTTCTGAGGCTGACAATGATTAGAAATATAAAGAAAAAGCACTTCAAGGGAAAATAAGTTTTCTGTTTTGAGCAGCCTTTATCAAAAGAGGGTCTTAAAATGTTCACAGGCCTCCAAGTCCAGAAGATAATGTACACAACATTATTTGTGGAAAAGGTATAAAAGTCCTTTTGAAAATAAACTTATTGGGCCTTGCTCACTGAAGCAGCTTGGTCTCCCCAAGTCAATCATTCTCTCTCTCTCCCTCTCGCTCTCTTTTTCAGGCTGATCCCTTGGAGCATAGAGGCTCCCTGAATTCACTTATCTGCCCAGGTTTCTAAGACCTGAACAGGAAGACGTTCTGCGTCTTAACTCCCTCGGGAGACTGCGAGGGCACCTGTGGCCTCCATGAACAGGGCAAACTTCTTGTCTCGGAGTTTTATTGGTTCTCTATGTAAACCAAGGAATATCAGCCTCTTTCTCTCCTCTATTTTCTTATCTACAACATTCTTTCCTTATCTCTCTCTAAATCAATCGCCGACTCCATCTCCCCTTCGAATTCCCTGGATACACTGGGGCTGGACTCCGGCACTCTGCTTTCCAGTGTTTATTTTTTTAAGAGGAAAGGGGAAGATTTCATAAGAAGCATGTAAATTTAGTTAGTTAATTACTCAATTTGTGTTTGGTCATTTAAGATGTTTGAATTATGTTAGTGTTAACCAAGAATTACAAGAACAGAAACCTGGTTAAAATAAAGATGTGTCTAATTGAGTTTTATTAAGACTGCAGCCCAGGGGACACAGTTTCAAGAAGCACTTGAATTGAGTCCCACCAGATTACCAAATGGGAGAAGCTTATAAAGGCAAAAAACTGCATGGCTACCTAAATTGTTTGCCAGAATTATGCTTGGTGGGAATTCCCTGGTTGTCCAGTTGTTAGGTCTCCATACTTCCACTGCAGGGGGCACAGGTTCCATTCCTGGTCAAGGATCTAAGATCCTGCATATCTCACAACTTGGCAAAAAAAAAAAAAAATTTACAATTGGAGCTCACAGAAAATAAGGTGCTTTTGTTAAAAAAAAATTTTGGTTTAGACTTGGAATGATTACTTATTTGTGAGATTGGAGGGACTGGGATCTTTTGCACAGCAAAGCTAATCATAAACAAAACAAAGACAACCCATAAAATAGGAGAAAATATTTGCAAAGGAAGCAACTGACAAGTGATTAATCTCCAAAATATACAAACAGCTCATGCAGCTCAATATTAAAAAAAAAAAAAATCCAAAAATGGGCACAAGATCTAAATGGACATTTCTCCAAAGAAGACATACAGAAGGCCAAAGAACACATGAAGAGATACTCAATATCACTAGTTATTAGAGAAATGCAAATCAAAACTATCATAAATTGTCACTTCACACTGGTAAGAAGGGCCATTATCAAAAATCTACAAACAGTAAATGCTGGAGAGGATGGAAAGAAAAGAGAACCCTCTTATACTGTTGATGGGAATATAAATTGGTACAGCCACTATGAAGTACAGTATGGAGGTTTCATAAAAATCTAAAAATAAAGCTATCATATGATCAAACAGTCCCACTCCTGGGCATATACTCATAGAAAATAATTCAAAAAATAACATGCACCCCAATGTTCACTGCAGCACTCTTTACAGTTGCCAGGATATGGAATCTACCTAAATGTCCACCAGCAGGGGAATGGATAAAAAGGATGTGATACATATATACAATGGACTATTACTCAGCCATAGAAAGAACAGAATAATTCCACTTGCAAAATACATGGACAGGGGCAATGGTAGCAGCAGTCCTGGGAGGTGCCTCTTGACAAGTGCCCTCTTGAGAGGTTGCTATTAACCCTATCATTCAGTTCAGTTGCTCAGTCATGTCCGACTCTTTGTGAGCCCATGGACTACAAGCACCTGGGCTCCCTGTCCATTACCAATTCCCAGAGTTTACTCAAACTCGTGTCCATTGAGTTAGTGATGCCACCCAATCATCTAATCTTCTGTTATCCCCTTCTGCTCCTGCCTTCAATCTTTCCCAGCATCAGGATATTTTCAAATCAGTCATTTCTTCACATGAAGTGGCCGAAGTATTGGAGTTTCAGCTTCAGCATCAGTCCTTCCAATGAATGTTCGGGACTGGTTTCCTTTAGGATGGACTGGTTAGATCTCCTTGCTGTCCAAGTTACTCCCAAGAGACTTCTCCAATACCACAGTTCAAAAGCATCAGTTCTTCTGTGCTCAGCTTTCTTTATAGTCCAGCTCTCACGTCCATACATGACTACTGGAAAAACCATAACTTTGACTAGATTGACCTTTGTTGGCAAGGTAATGTCTCTGCTTTTTAACATGCTGTCTAGATTGGTCATAACTTTTCTTGTATGGAGCAAGCATCTTTGAATTTCATAGCTGCCATCACCATCTGCAGTGATTTTGGAGCCCCCCCCCCAAATAAATTTTGTCACTGTTTCCATTGTTTCCCTATCCATTTGCTAAGAAGTGATGGGACTGGATGCCATGATCTTAGTTTTCTGAATGTTGAGCTTTAAGCCAACTTTTTCACTCTCCTCTTTCACTTTCATCAAGAGGGTCTTTAGTTCTTCTTCACTTTCTGCTGTAAGGGTGGTGTCATCTGCATGTCTGAGGTTGTTGATATTTCTCCTGGAAATCTTGATTCCAGCTTGTGGTTCATCAAGTCTGGCATTTCTCATGATGTACTCTGCATGTAGGCTAGATAAGCAGGGTGATAATACACAGCCTTGATGTACTTCTTGTCCTATTAGGAACCAGTCTGTTGCTCCATGTCCAGTTCTAACTGTTGTATCTTGACATGCATACAGATTTCTCAAGAGGCAGGTAAGGTGGTCTAATATTCCCATCTCTTTCAGAATTTTCCACAGTTTATTGTGATCCACACAGTCAAAAGCTTTGGCATAGTCAATAAAGCAGAAATAGATGTTTTTCTGGAACTCTGTTGCTTTTCAATGATCCAGTGGATGTTGGCAATTTGATCTATGGTTCCTCTGCCTTTTCTAAATCCAGTGTGAACAGCTGGAAGTTCAGGGTTCACGTGCCTTTGGAGCCTGGCTTGGAGAATTTTGAGCATTACTTTGCTAGCATGTGAACTGAGTGCAACTATGTGGTAGTTTGAGCATTCTTTGGCACTGTCTTTCTTTGGTATTGGAATGAAAACTGACCTTTTCCAGTCCTGTGGCCACTGCTGAGTTTTCCAAATTTGCTGGCATATTGAGTGCAGCACTATCACAGTATCATCTTTTAGGATTTGAAATAGCTCAACTGGAATTCCATCACCTCCACTAGCTTTGTTCATAGTGATGCTTTCTAAGGCCCACTTGACTTCGCATTCCAGGATGTCTGGGTCTAGGTGAATGATCACACCATCATAGTTATCTGGGTCATGAAGAGCTGTTTTATATAGTTCTTCTGTGTGTTCTTGCCACCTCTTCTTAATATCTTCTGCTTCTTGGGATCTATACCATTTCTGTACTTTATTGTGCCTATCTTTGCATGAAATATTCCCTTGGTAGTCTCTAATTTTCTTGAAGAGATCTTTGGTCTTTCCCATCCTATTGTTTTCCTCTGTTTCTTTGCATTGATCACCAAGGAAGGCTTTCTTTCTTTCTTTTTTTTTTTTTTCTGGCTGTCACAAAGGTAATGTATTGAAGTCCCTCTGTCATTTTCATACTCATAGTTATTGAATTTAACTCATATCTACAAATTATTCTTTTTTTTTAACTTTACAATATTGTATTGGTTTTGCCATACATCAACATGAATCTGCCACGGGTGTACACGTGTTCCCAATCCTGAACCTCCCTCCCACCTCCCTCCCCATACCATCCCTCTGCTGGCCATACACACTGAGGAAATATAAGGAAGGCTTTCTTGTCTCTCCTTACTATTCTTTGGAACTTTGCATTCAAAAGGGTGTATCTTTCATTTTATTCTTTGCCTTTTGCTTCTCTTCTTTTCACAGCTATTTGTAAGTTCTTGTCAGACAACTATTTTGCCTTTTTGCATTTCTTTTTCATGGGGATGGTCTTGATCACTGCCTCTTGTACAATGTCACAAACCTCTATCCATAGTTCATCAGGCACTCTATCAGATCTAGTCCCTTGAATCTATTTGTCACTTTCATTGTATAACCATAAAGGGTTTGATTTAGGTCATATATGAATGGTCTAGTGGTTTTCCCTACTTTCTTCAATTTAAGTCTGAATTTGGCAATAAGGAGTTCATGATCTGAGTCACAGTCATCTCCCAGTCTTATTTTTGCTGACTATATAGAGCTTTTCCATCTTTGGCTGCAAAGAATATAATCAGTCTGATTCGGTATTGACCATCTGGTGATGTCCATGTTTAGAGTCTTTTCCAGTGCCTGCATGGTGCTGAAGCAACTTTGAGGAGTTATCCTGCCTCCAAGGGCAGAGAAGCACCAGCAAGAGGGTATGCATTGTAGTGGCAGCTGAATGGTGCTGGAGCAACTTTGAGGCGAGGCCCCGTGTCCAAGGGCAGAGGAAAAGCCCCAGGAAGACACTTGGAGGGGCAAAATCAATTTAGAATCAAACCTCATACCTGCCAGAGATGCTCAGAATGCCCAAACAAACACTGTGTGCACCAGGACCCAAAAAACCCCAGACACTGAGAACTGTGTTTGAGTGTCTCCTGTGGAGATACAGGTCAGCAGAGGACTGCCGCAGAGGCAGGGGCTCTGGGTACAGTAGACTTGGGTATGGCATAAGCTCTCCTGGAGGAGGTCACCATTAACCCCACCGCAGAGCCACCAGAACTTTCACAGGACTGGGGAAACTGACTCTGGGAGGGCACAAACAAAACCTTGTGTGCACCAGGACCCAGGAGAAAGGAGCAGTGACTCCACAAGAGACTGACCCAGACTTGCCCATGAGCATCCAGGAGTCTCTGGTGGAGGTTAGGGTCAGCAGCAGCCTGCTGCAGAGTTGGGGGCACTGAGCACAGCAGTGGGTGCGTGGGACCTTTTGAAGGAAGTCGCCATTATCTTAATTACCTCCACCAGTGTAGTGTATTGCTCGTCTCTGTTTATTTGTTGTTTTGTTGTTTTTTTTTTTTAAGTTCTTCTAAGTCTTTGGTAAACATTTCTTGCATCTTCTCCATTCCTTTTCAAAGATACTGGATCATCTGCACTATTATATATCAAGTCTTGGAGTTTACAGGCTCTATGATAGGGTTTTCATTCTGTCTTCCCTCTGCTGGAGAAGGATAAGAGGCTTATGGAAGTTTCCTGATGAGAGAGACTAACTGAGGGGGAAACTGGGTCTTGTTCTAATGGGTAGGGCCATGCTCAGTAAATCTTTAATCCAATTTTCTGTTGATGGGCCAGGGTTGTTGCCGGGGTCCAGCCCGGTGGATCCAGGGTGATTCGAAGGGTGGATGGCGTCGGCAAGGAAAACTTATTTATTTATTTATTAATATAAGATTAGATTAGAAAGAGATAGTATAGTAGGAAAATTAAGTGGAGAAAAGAGAATAACTTGGTTTACGGGCTAAACTAATAAAACTCCAGACAAGGAGTTTGCACCATCTACGTTAGGCCACCAGCGCCCGTTTGAATATCGGAGAGTGCCCCACCTTGGGCTCTCTCTCTCACAGAACTTAAAAGCCAGGGCAAGTAAGTAGACATGATGAGCCACCCGCTCCAGATGGGAATTCAGCCTGAAATTAAAGTATAAAGAGGAGACACGGGGGAAACCAGTCCAGCGACTGATTCCATCTTCTATTGTCTAGAATCTCCTTATATGCCTTTGATTGTACATAGAGATCAATGGGTAATACAAAATTATGCGGTATCAGCAGCCCTGACTCTTATCAAAACCAGGCTTTTCTCTCTGCATACCTAATTCTATACATAAGTCTTAGATCATTGACATCATCTTCCAGCCAAAAGGGCCAATTAACATTTTGATAAGGGTTTGTTAACCAGAAGACTTATTTGTGTTGATCTTCCCAAAGTCTAGTGCCACTCTCAGAAAGCACTAAATAAAGTTACATTCTTACATAGCAAGGACACAAGGGGAGTGCAGTGATATATAACAAAGAAAAGTAATTAACTCAAAAGTCTAGTGTTGCTAACATCAAAACTACTATCTATCCTTTTCCATATCCCCTTTACATTGATTAACATCCTCCCAGGTGCCTAAAAGATAAAGAATATGGAGGTCTGGCAGCAGTCATTGAGTCAGCAGTGAAAACCCTCTACCAATATAATTTTTAACTCTTTAGAAAAGGCTCTGTTTCCTTAAGATGCTTTTAAGCTTTGTGCCTCTCGCAGTTGGGGGCTGTAAGCAATTCACAAGCTGTAAGAGGTCTGGGGAACCTGTTAGGCAAGCTAGAGAGTTATCAGAGGGGGTTTAACTGAAACATCCCTTTCAAATGCAGAAGACTAAAGCCTTGAATTGACTTTTTCCAGAGAATATCAGAAGACTGGAAAAGCAGAGTACAAAGGCTGGCAGATTCTTATTCTTTGAGGGGTGGATGCTCGGGAAATTCCAGGGGGAACCCCTGAAACCTGAACACGACCTTGTGTTTGCCAGGCTTCCTTTCGCATGACCTTGTCACGGGCAGGATTCCTCACACTGGCTCCCGACAGGCTGTGTTATCTCCCTATTATTTGACCTGAGGCCAAACTATCAGTTCAGTTCAGTTCAGTCACTCAGTTGCTCAGTCCTGTCCTGACTCTTTTCGACCCCATGAATCACAGCACGCCAGGCCTCCCTGTCCATCACCAACTCCCGGAGTTCATTCAGACTCACGTCCATCGAGTCAGTGATGCCATCCAGCCATTTCATCCTCTGTCGTCCCCTTCTCCTCCTGCCCCCAATCCCTCCCAGCATCAGAGTCTTTTCCCATGAGTCAACTCTTCGCATGAGGTGGCCAAAGTACTTTGGCCATAAGATACCCTATGTCAAAGGACAAAGTACTTTGGCCACTTCATGCTAAGAGTTGACTCATTGGAAAGACTCTGATGCTGGGAGGGATTGGGGGCAGGAGGAGAAAGGGACGACCGAGGATGAGATGGCTTGATGGCATCAGGGACTCAATGGAGGTGAGTCTGAGTGAACTCCGGGGGATGGTGATGAACAGGGAGGCCTGGCGTGCTGTGATTCATGGTGTCGCAGAGTCGGACAGGACTGAGCGACTGAGTGACTGAACTGAACTGAACTGATAGTTTGGCCTCAGGTCAAATAATAGGGAGATAACACAGCCCTGGCCCATCAACAGAAAACTGGATTAAAGATTTACTGAGCATAAGGTGAGGTGAATTCGCTCAGTTGTGTCCGACTCTTTGCGACCCAGTGGACTGTAACCTACTAGGCTTCTCTGTCCATGGGATTCTCCAGGCAAGAATACTGGAGTGGGTTGCCATTTTCTTCTCCAGGGGATCTTCCCGACCCAGGGATTGAATCTGAGTCTCCCGCATTGGAGGCAGACGCTTTAACCTCTGAGCCACCAGGGAAGCCCCGATGGCCCTGCCCATTAGAACAATGACCCAGTTTCCCCCTCAGTTAGTCTCTCTCATCAGGAAACTTCCATAAGCCTCTTATCCTTCTCCAGCAGAGGGAAGACAGAATGAAAACCCTATCATAGAGCCTGTAAACTCCAATTCTTGATATAAGAGTGCAGATGATCCAGGATCTTTGAAAAGGAATGGAGAAGATGTAAGAAATGTTTACCAAATACCTAGAAGAACTAAAAAACAAGTAAACAGAGATGAACAATACACTGGAAGGAATTAATAGCAGAATAACTGAAGCAGAAGAACAGATAAGTGACCTGAAAGACAGAAATGTAGAAACACTGATGTAAAACCGAATATAAAAAAAGAATGAAAAAAATGAAGATAGCCTAAGAGTCTTCTGGGACAACATTAAACACACCAACATTTGCATTATAAGGGTTCCAGAAGGAGAAGACAGGAAGACAGGTTCAAGAAGGGAGAGTAGAAGGATGTGCACTCATCTTCTCCTGCGAGAACACCAAAATCACAAATAGCTGTTCAGAACAACCATCTACAGGAGAATGCTGGAACCCACCAAAAAAAGATACCCTATGTCCAAGGACAAAGGAGAAGCTGCAACAAGATGGTAGAAGGGGTGTGATCATATATAAAATCAAGCCTCATACCCACGAGAGATCCTTGGAGGGCACATACAAAACCTTGTGCACACCAGAACCCAGGAGAAATGAGCAGTGACTGCACAAGAGACCAAGTCAGACTTGCCTGTGAGTGTCCAGGAGTCTCTGGTGGAGCTGTAGGTTGACAGTGGTTGGCATGGGGTCAAGGGCACTGACAGCAGCAGCCCTAGGACATACTTTCATAAGTCCTTTTGGAGGAGGTCATCATTTCCCCTATCATAGTTTGGCCTAGGCCAAACACAGCCCCACTGATTAGCAGAAATTGGATTAAAGATTTACTCAGCATGACTCTGCCCATCAGAGCAGACCTAGTTTTCCCCACAGCCAGCCCCTCCCATAAGGAAGCTTGCACAAACCTCTTATCCTTATCCATTAATGGGCAGACAGAATGAAAACCACAATCACAGAAAACTACCCAAATTGATCACATGGATCACAACTTTGTGGAACTTAATGAAACTATGAAGCATGCCATGTAGGGTGACCCAAGATGGAGAATTCTGACAAAATGTGGTCCACTGAAGAAGGGAATGGCAAACCACCTCAGCATTCTTGTCTTGAGAACCAAATGAACAGTATGAAAAGGAAAAAAGATATGACATGGAAAGATGAAAGCCCAGGTTGGTAGGTACCCACTATACTACTGGAGAAGAGTAGAGAAATAGCTCCTGAAGAAATGAAGAGGCTGAGCCAAGGCAGAAATTTCACCCAGTTGTGGATGTGACTGGTGGTGAAAGCAAAGTCCGATGATGTAAAGAACAGTATTGCATAGGAACCTGGAATGTTAGGACCATGAATCAAGGTAAGCTGGAAGTGGTCAAGCAGGAGATGGCAAGAGTGAGCATCGACATTTTAGGAATCAGTGAACTAAAATGGACAGGAATGGGCGAATTTAATTCAGATGACCATTATATCTACTACTGTGGGCAAAAATCCCTTCAAAGTAAAGGAGTAACCCTTAGCCAACAAAAGAATCTGAAATGCAGTACTTGGGTGCAATCTCAAAAACAACAGAATGATAGTTCAGTTCCAAAGCAAACAATTCAATATCTCAGTAATCCAAGTACTTTGCCCCAACCACTAATGCTGAAGAAGATGAAGTTGAATGGTTCTGTGAAGACCTACAAGACCTTCCAGAACTAACACCAAAAAATAATGTCCTTTACATCATAGGGAATTGGAATGCAAAAGTAGGAAGTCAAGAGATACATGGAGTAACAAGCAAGTTTGGTCTTGGAATACAAAATGAAGCAAGGCAAAGGTTAACAGAGTTTTGCCAAGAGAACACACTGTTCATAGCAAACACCCTACTCCAACAAAACTCTATACATGGTCAATACCAAAATCATATTGATGATATTCTTCACAACCAAAGATGGAAAAACTGTATACAGTCAGCAAAAAACAAGACTGGGAGCTGACTGTGTCTCAGATCATGAACTCCTTATTGCAAAATTCAGACTTACAATAAAGAAAGTGGAGAAAACCACCAGACCATTCACATATGATCTAAATCAAATCTCTTATGATTATACGGTAGAGTGACAAATAGATTCAAGGGATTAGATCTGATAGAGTGCCTGAAAAACTATGGACAGAGGTTCACAACACTGTACAGGAGGCAGTGATCAAAACCATTCCCAAGGGGGGGAAAAATGCAACAAGGCAAAATGGTTGTCTGAAGAGGCCTTACCAATCAGTGAGAAAAGAAAGGAAGTAAAAGGCAAAAGAGAAAGGAAAGATATAACCATCTGAGTGAAGAATTTCAAATAATAGCAAGGAAAAATAAGAAAGCCTTCCTAAATGAATAAAGCAAAGAAATAGAGGAAAACAATAGTATGGGAAAGGCTAGAGATCTCTTCAAGAAAGTTAGAGCTATCAAGGGAACATTTCATGCAAAGATGGGCACAATAAAGGATAGAAATGACATGGATCTAACAGAAGCAGAAGATATTAGGAAGAAGTGGCAAGAATACACAGAACTATACAATAAATATTTTAATGACCCAGACAACAACGATGGTGTGCTCGCTCACCTAGGACCAGACATCCTGGAGAGAGAAGTCAAGAGGGCCTTAGGAAGCATTACTATGAACAAAGCTTGTGGAGGTGATGAAATTCCAGTTGAGCTATTTCAAATCCTAAATGACGAGGCTTGTAAAAGTGCTGCAGTCATTAGGCCAGCAAATTTGGAAAGTTCAGCAGTGGTCACAGGACTGAAAAAGGTCAGTTTTCATTCCAATCCCAAAGAAAGGCAATGCCAAAGAATATTCAAACTGCTGCACAATTGCACTCATTTCACATGCTAGCCAGGTAATACTCAAAATTTTCCAAGCTAAGCTTCAACAGTATGTGAACAGAGAACTTCCAGATGTATACACTGGATTTAGAAAAGGCAGAGGAACCAGAGATCAAATTGCCAATACCCATTGGATCATAGAAAAAGCAAGGGAATTCCAGAAAAACATCTACTTCTGCTTCATTGACTACACTAAAGCCTTTGACCACATGTATCACAACTAACTATGGAAAATTCTTAAAGAGATGGGAATACCAGAGCAGCTTACCTACCTCCTGAGAAACCTATATGCAGGTCAATAAGAAACAGTTAGAAGTGTACATGGAACAACAGACTGGTTCAAAATTGGGAAAGGAATATGACAAGGCTGTATATTGTCATCCTGCTTATTTAACTTACATGTAAAGTGTGTCATTCAAAATGTTGGGCTGGATGAATCACAAGCTGGAATTGAGATATACCAATAACCTCAAATATACAGTTGATACCACCTTAATGAGAGAAATAAAGAGAAACTAAAGAGCCCCCTGATGAAGGGGAGTCCTTCATTGGAAGGCCTGATTATGAAGCTGAATCTCCAATACTTTGACAACCTGATGCTGACTCATTGGAAAAGATCCTGATGCTCAGAAAGATTGAGGGCAGGAGAAGACGGGGGAGACAGAAGGTGAGATGGTTGGATGACATCATCAATTCAATGGACATGAGCTTGAGCAAAATCCAGGAGATAGTGAAGGACAGGGAAGCCTGGAGTGCTGGAGTCCATGGGGTTACAAAGAGTCGGACACGACTGAGCAACTCAACAATGAACAAGAAAGAGAAGAGAGAGAGAGAACAGACCTGCAAACATTTGAAAAGATAATAGCTGAAAACTTCCCTAGCATAGGAAAAGAAATACTCAGCCAAGTCTACAAAGCAGAGAGAGTCCCAGGCAGGATAAACCCAAGGATGAACACACCAAGACACATAGCAATCAAACTGACAAAAATTAAAGACAAAGATAAAACATTTAAAAAACAAGGGGAAAAAATGACAAATGGCATACAAGGGAACTCCTATAAGTTTATCAGCTGATTTCTCAACAGAATCTCTACAAGCCAGAAGGAAATGGCACAATCTATTCGAAGTGATGAGAAGGAAGAAGATATAACCAAGAATACTCTACCCATCAAGTCTGTCATTCAGATTTAAAGGAGAAATCAAAAGCTTTACAAAGGCAAAAGTTAAGAGAATTCAACACCACCAAACCAGCTTTACAACAAATGAAAAAGGAAATTCTCTAGGCAGGAAACACAAGAGAAGGAAGAGACCAACTTACAAAGAATAAACTCAAAACAATTAAGAAAATGGTAATAGGAGCATATATATTGATAATAACCTTACATGTAAATGGATTAAATGCACCAGCCTAAAGACAGACTGACTGGGTAGTTGAGAGATGAAATATATGCACGTATGCATTTCCACTTACCACATCACTCTACTTAAGCCCCCAAAATGTAATTATTTTATACTGTTAAGTTAATCATGTTTCCATTATGGCTTACAATTGCAATTACATATTTTTTGTCTGGCTATTAATTGTGAAAACTGATAAACATTTTTCATTATTGTGATTAGGTGACTACTGTTCATTTAATACCTTTGTATCATGATTGGTCAACAGAAAACAACAGAATTCTATATCACTAAAACTACCATTTAATAGAAAAACCTGCAATCACTTTTTCAAATCCAGATGCACATTAGAATTATCTTCAAATTTTTTGAAAAATGCAAATGCTTAGGTATTGTTATTTTCTCCAAAGTTCCAGATGTGATTCTAGTGAGCAGCCGTATTTAAAAGTAACTGGATTATGTGATAATCTTTTATTTTTATCTAGGTTGTTTCACTTTTTCTCTTTCATATTCAGTGCTCCCATTTCATTTAGTTTATGTTTTCCAGTTTCTCTGTCTGTTTTTGTTGTTGTTCTTTCTCAAACCTTTATCAAGTGTAGCAGAAAAGCTTTCATTTATATGTGTATAATGCAATATATATATTTCAGAAAACTTAAGACTTTTTGCTTAGCTAAAAAATATATGACATTTTGCTTCCACTTGTTTTACTATGTATAAATAGAATGCTAGAATTCTAATTTATATTCACTCAAACCTTTGATATAATTCCATTTATTCTGGCATTAAGTAATACTGCTGAAACTCTAGAAAGCTTATTATCTTAGTGATTTTTAAAAAATTTTGAATGAGGCTTGAAATTTTTAATCCAATTCTGAAAAATAGTTAAGAGATATTATGTTGTAATAAAACAAAAACAAAACAGGAAATTAACATGGACTAACTGGACTTCTTTGGTAGCTCAGCTGGCAAAGATTCTGCCTGCAATGCAGGAGACCCCAGTTCATTCCTGAGTTGGGTAGATCCCCTGGAGATAGGCTACCCACTCCAGTATTCTTGGGCTTCCCTGGTGGCTCAGACAGTAGAGAATCTGCCAGTGGTGCGAGAGACCTGGGTTTGACACCTGGATTGTGAAGATCCTCTGGAGAAGGACATGGCAACCCACCTCCAGTATTTTTGCCTAGAGAATCCCCATGGACAGAGAGGAGCCTGGTAGGCTACAGTCCGTGGGATCATAAAGCAACTTGGGCATGAGTGAGCAACTCAGCAAAACTCAGCACAGCACAGCACAGTATTAACTAAAGCACAGAATTTGTTCAAATTTCACAAAATTTTATGCTAGTGTCCATTGTTTGTTTTCATACCTTATTCAAGATTCCATATTGTATTTAGTTGCCTTGAGCTGCTTCAGCTGCATGCAGCAAATTCTGATAAACGCTCTCTTCATTTTTATTTCATTACAAATATTTTTTAATTTTCCTTGTTATGGCTTCTTAGATATACCCATCATTTAAAAGTGAATGCTTAATTCCCAGATACCTGGAGTTCTTATTTTATTTTTTTAATATAAATTTATTTATTTTAGTTGGAGGTTAATTACTTTACAATATTATCCTTGATATTAATTTCTCATTTAGATGCTTTCTTCTTTTCAATTGCCCTCTGTGCTTTTCCTTTTAACCTTTTTAAGGTTTTCAATGGCTAAGTCAAAGACCTGTCTTGATAAATGTCACATTGCACTTGAAAATATGTGGGCTATTTTAAAATATCTTTTGATATTGATTTCTGACATAATCCACATCAGTAAGAGAACACACTCTGTATGATTTCAATATTTTTAGATCATGAAATTTTTGCACCTTGTTTTATGTTCCTGGATATGTTCCACTATCTCCTGGTTTATAGTATATGGGAATTTGAATAGAATTTGTATCCTGCTATTGTGTGAAAACTGTATAAATCTAACTATGTTGAATTGGTTCACAGAGCTTTTTAGATCTACTGTATACTTCTACTTTTCTTTCTATTCATTTTATTAATTTTTGAGAATTTGATATTGAAACTCTGACTAAAAACCTTAATTTATCTACTTAAAAAATCATTGCAATACACAGTGGAACTATATGCAAATTTGTTCTATATTTTCCAGTTCAGTTCACTCAGTCGTGTCTGACTCTTTGTGATCCCATGAATCGCAGCCCGCCAGGCATCCCTGTTTATCACCCACTCCCGGAGTTCACTCAAAGTCATGTGCATCGAATCGGTGATGCCATCCAGCCATCTCATCCTCTGTCGTCCCCTTCTCCTCCTGCCCCCAATCCCTCCCAGCATCAAAGTCTTTTCCAATGAGTCAACTCTTCACATGAGGTGGCCAAAGTACTGGAGCTTCAGCTTAAGCATCATTCCTTCCAAAGAAATCCCAGGGCTGATCTCTTTCAGAATGGTTGGATCTCCTTGTAGTCCAAGGGACTCTCTAGAGTCTTCTCCAACACCACAGTTCAAAAGCATCCATTCTTCAGTGCTCAGCTTTCTTCACAGTCCAACTCTCACATCCATACATGACCACTGGAAAAACCATAGTCTTGACTAGACAGACCTTTGTTGGCACAGTAATGTCTCTGCTTTCATAACTTTCCTTCCAAGGAGTAAGCGTCTTCTAATTTCATGGCTGCAATCACCATCTACAATGATTTTGAAGCACAAAAAAATAAAGTCTGACACTGTTTCAACTATTTCCACATCTATTTCCCATGAAGTGATGGGACCAGATGCTGTGATCTTTGTTTTCTGAATGTTGAGCTTTAAGCCAACTTTTTCACTCTCCTCTTTCACTTTCATCAAGAGGCTTTTTAGTTCCTTTTCACTTTCTGCCATAAGGGTGATGTCATCTGCATATCTGAGATTATTGATATTTCTCCCGGCAATCTTGATTCCAGCTTGTGTTTCTTCCAGCCCAGCATTTCTCATGATGTACTCTGCATATAAGTTAAATAAGCAGGGTGACAATATACAGCCTTGACAGACTCCTTTTCCTATTTGGAACCAGTCTGTTGTTCCATGTCCAGTTCTAACTGTTGCTTCCTGACCTGCATACAGATTTCTCAAGAGGCAGGTCAGGTGGTCTGGTATTCCCATCTCTTTCAGAATTTTCCACAGTTTATTGTGATCCACACAGTCAAAGGCTTTGGCATAGTCAATAAAGCAGAAATAGATGTTTTTCTTGAACTCTCTTGCTTTTGCCAAAGTCGCCTGTAAATGTGGTATGATACTTTCATAATTTAAAGGCTTAAAAATATTTTAAAATAAAAAAATAGATAACTGACTAGGACTTACTGTATAGCATGGGGGTCTACTCAATATTCTATAATTTTCTATATAGGAAAATAATCTAAAGGATAAAAAGAGTGGTTATATGTATATGTACAACCTATTCACTTTGCTGTATACTTGAAACTAACATTTGTAAATCAAGTATACTCCAATAAACTTGTTTAATTTGGTAATAAATAAATAAATTAAAATGGCATAGAATATACTCATTGTCTTCAAGTCATAAATTTGCAATTGATCATTGACTTGAATCCAGAGTTTTGAGCTGTTTTTTGGCATCAAATTATTATTTCAGTGGTTCTCAATCCTGACTGCACAATGGAAATCTGTTTTTAAATTATCAAACATGGATCCCAGCCCAGTACAAGTAAATGACAATCTCCAAAGTCATTACTGGACAGAGGGAAAACAAGACTAAAGTACACTTTAATTTTATCTTTATCAGTGGCCAAAGTCTACTCAGAATAGAGTATAAAGTGGATGTGATTGATTGATATCTTTAGTCCTCAGAGAGACCCATATTGAATCAGCAGGGACTTAGGTTTCAGGCTCACAGGCGTCTGAGTAAGAAGAGAAGGTGTCAATGGATCTGGCTGTGGTCCTGGTGCTCTGCCTCTCCTGCCTGCTTCTCCTCTCACTCTGGAAACAGAGCTCTGGGAAAGGGAAGCTCCCGCCGGGCCCCACTCCTCTCCCAATTCTTGGAAATATCCTACAGTTAGATGTTAAGAACATCAGCAAATCTTTAACCAATGTAAGTAGCCTTTATGCTCCTCCAGTGGCTTGAAAAGGGTAAGTAAACTAAGTCCAGTTTTTTTGCAGGTCAACTATGTTGTCAAATCTTTTTTTTTTTTCTTCAATGTAATTAACCTCCAATTAAAATAAATAAATTTATATTTAAGTCCAGTTTTAAAAATAATATATATTTCTCTGAGCACATTTTTTTTTTCTTTTTACCTTTTAGTTTGTATTTATTTATTTTTGAGTGCATTAGGTCTTCCTTGCTGCGCACAGCTTTCTCTAGTTGTGGCAGATTGGAGCTACTCTCTAGCCGTGGTGCACAGGCTTCTCAACGTGGTGGGTTCTCTTGTGGAGCATGGGTTCTAGGGCACATGGACTCAGGAGTTGTGAAAAACAGGCTTAGTTGCCCTTTGGCATAAGGAATCTTTCTGCACCAGGAATTGAACTTTCATCAGTGGGTGAATTCTTAACCACTGGACCATCAGGGAAGTCCTGGGCACATTGTTAAAACAGATCAGCAAATTACTCCCTGTAAATTCTGGTATTCCTGTTGCCTTTTCTGGCCTGTCGTTGTCATAAGTAGAGAAAAGAAGTAATGTGTTTTGTGAGCAGAGAAATACTTGTCTTTGCACAAGTAATAGAATCAAAATAATATAGTGGCAAAAGCTGCAAATGTTACTTCCCTTTTTTGTTTCACAGCCTATTTTTATGATTTGGGACTGAAAGTCAATGATAAGTTTTTTTGTGATTAGAGATTTCCTTGCAGAAGTCTTTTACTATATAAGCTGTATGTTTTGTTCAGATGGCCATGAAAATAGAACTTTTCTGAAGAAGTACATTGTGGTTGGTATTAAGGAAATAGCTCTGCATTCAGCACAAGGATGAGTGAATGAGAGAAAGAAGTCACCAGTCAGGGTCCCACTGGCGGCAGAAGCACTCATTTGGATTCTGCAGGAAGCTCCTGTCTGTACCCGGTAAATACTGCAGGATGGAAGATACTGTTCCTCTATGAGATATGCATGCCCTGACGCTGCCTCTATGAGGCTTCCTCCCTTTCTGTGTTAGTGACACCACTGGATCTCAAACTAAGCTGGGCATTAGAGTTATCTGAATTCATTTTTTAAAATATGGAATTGTAGTATTCATTACAGGGCTAGGGAATATGAATTCCCATTGGAAGAACCCTGGTTCTGAAGCAGCCAGCTAGGTGATGGTTTAAAGGTAGGCCTCGGGGATTGATGCCTTGCTCCTTAAGGATCAGAAGGTGAATAAGAGTTTCAAATTTAAATCTATGTAGTAGCCATGGGACGCTGGAAAGGAAATGAAATTCCACAACCTGTTTCCTTATTTATTGTTGTTGTTCAGTTGCTCAGTCGTGTCTGACTCTTTGCAACCCTGTGGACTGCAGCATGCCAGGCTTCCTTGTCCATCACTATCTGCCAGAGCTTGCTCAAACTCATGTCCATTGAGTTAGTGATGCCATCCAACCATATTGTCCTCTGTCATCCCCTTCTCCTCCTGCCTTCAGTCTTTCCCAGTATCAGGATCTTTTCAAATGAGTCACCTCTTTGCATCAGTTGTCCAAAGCGTTGGAGCTTCAGCTTCAGCATCAATCCTTCTAATGAATATTCAGGGTTGATTTCATTTAGGATTGACTGGTTTGATCTTCTTGCAATCCAAGGGACTCTGAAGAGTCTTCTCCAACACTACAATTCAAAAGCATCAATTCTTCAGCACTCAGCCTTCTTTATGGTCCAACTTTCACATCCATACATAACTACTGAAAACACCATAGCTTTGACTAGACAGACTTATGTCATCAGAGTAATGTCTCTGCTTTTTAATATGCTGTCTAGTTTGGTCATAGCTTTTCTTCCAAGGAGCAAGCACCTTTTAACTTCATTGCTGCACTCACCATCTGCAGTGATTTTGGAGCCCAAGAAAATAAAATCTGTCACTGTTTCCATTGTTTTCCCATCTATTTGCCATGAAGTGATGGGACTGGATGCCATGATCTTAGTTTTCTGAATGTTGAACTTTAAGCCAACTTTTTAACTCTCATCTTTCACTTTCATCAAGAGGCTCTTTAGTTCCTCTCTGCTTTCTGCCATAAAGGTATTGTCATCTGCATATCTGAGGTTATTGATATTTCTCCGGACAATCTTGATTCCAGCTTGTGTTTCATCAAGCCCAGCATTTCTCATGATATACTCCTTATTTATAAGCCGGGCAAATAAACCTGCTGAAGGCGCTGATATGAGAATTCATTGCAATCTGGGTACAAGTTACTTGGGCCATTGCCTAGCATAACAGATGGAAATGGAAATGGTAACAATTACCATCATCAGTTCAGTTCAGTTGCTCAGTCGTGTCCGACTCTTTGCGACCCCATGAATCGCAGCGTGCCAGGCCTCCCTACCCATCACCAACTCCCGGAGTTCACTCAGACTCACGTCCATTGAGTCAGTGATGCCATCCAGCCATCTCATCCTCAGTCATCCCCTTCTCCTCCTGCCCCCAATCCCTCCCAGCATCAGAGTCTTTTCCAATGAGTCAACTCTTCATATGAGGCGGCCAAAGTACTGGAGTTTCAGCTTTAGCATCATTCCTTCCAAAGAAATCCCAGGGCTGATCTCCTTCAGAATGGACTGGTTGGATCTCCTTGCAGTCCAAGGGACTCTCAAGAGTCTTCTCCAACACCACAGTTCAAAAGCATCAATTCTTCAGTGCTCAGCTTTCTTCACAGTCCAACTCTCACATCCATACATGACCACTGGAAAAACCATAGCCTTGACTAAACAGACCTTTGTTGGCAAAGTAATGTCTCTGCTTTTCAATTACCATCATACTTATGTATTAAATTCAGAAATATTTAGGCTGTATGTGGCAGAATGAAAGCATAATAGTAGGATGATAATACATTCTGTCTCAGGCACAATATAGTTTCAAATATTGACTTCTTTTGTTATTATGTGTAACTCCCTTCACAGCTCTCAAAAGTCTACGGCCCTGTGTTCACTGTGTATCTTGGCATGAAGCCCATCGTGGTCTTGCATGGATATGAAGCAGTGAAAGAAGCCCTGATTGATCTGGGAGAGGAGTTTTCTGGAAGAGGAACATTTCCATTGGCTGAAAGAGCTAATGTAGTAAATGGTATGTGTTAAGCACTGGCAATGGGAGTGGGCAGGATGGAAACAGGAATTTGAAGAGTTCTCCAGAAGAGCTTGGTCCATGTGGGGGGCTGCCAAGTGTCAGCTTACTTCTCCTTCCCTAGGACCTCCCTCCTAGTTCTATCTCTCCTCCTGGTAGGAATCCTTTTCAGCAATGGGAAGACATGGAAGGAGATACGGCGCTTCTCCCTCATGACCCTGAGAAATTTCGGGATGGGGAAGAGGAGCATTGAGGACCGAGTTCAAGAGGAAGCCCGCAGCCTGGTGGAGGAGTTGAGAAAAACCAATGGTGAGCAATTCTATGCTCTAATAGCTCTATCTTTACTAGTCTTCTCTCTCTCTCTTCAATGATGCCTCTTGGAAGCATTTCAGAATGGGCCACATCTTTCCTATGGGTCATGACTGTCAGCCCTCATGTGGAGGAGAGAGAGTTTGAAGAAGAGAACCAAGAGGGCTTTTGTGTATCTATGCTTGCTATGTGTGGACTTCTATGATTACACATACCATGCAGTTACAAAAAGTCATTTATTCATTGTGTCTCCTGAGCCCTGTTTTAATATCAGAAATCACTAAGAATAGTTTTGAATCATTTCATGAAAGAGAGAACAGTGGTTTTCCTGTATCACAAATGTGGTTGTCTGTTTTAAAGCATTTCACCAGGGAATACTTGTTAAGTGGACAGTGTGGGAATGACCTCCTCATGATCTTATGGAGCATGAAACAAGTGTCATATGTATTTACTTAATTGAACTATATTCTTATATTCAGTCTCACAGACACATCTGAGAGTTATTCCAGGACCCAGGCCTGAAGTTCTGGCCAATAGTTATGTCATCTATAATTTCAGTCCATTGGGAATATCTATCTCAGTGAAGTTCTCCTCAATCATGAGTTTTCTGTAAAGGCATGAGTGCGTACTAAGTCCCTTTGGTCATGTCCGACACTTGTGACCTTATGGACTGTAGCCCACTAGGGTCCTCTCCCCATAGGATTCTCCTTGCAAGAATACTGGAGTGTGGTGCTGTCCCCTCCTCCAGGGGATCTTCCTGACACAGGGATGGAACCCGTGTCTCCCTCTTGTCTTCTGCATTGGCAGGCAGGCTCTTTACCATTAGTTCCACCTGGGAAGCCCTCTCTGTAAAGGCAGCACTATTTAACCATATCAGCATCAATGATTTTTGCTACTTGCTGCTGCTGCTGCTGCTAAGTCGCTTCAGTCGTGTCCGACTCTGTGCGACCCCACAGACGGCAGCCCAACAGGCTCCCCCGTCCCTGGGATTCTCCAGGCAAGAACACTGGAGTGGGTTGCCATTTCCTTCTCCATTGTGTGAAAGCGAAAAGTGAAAGTGAAGTCGCTCACTCGCGACCGACTCCTAGCGACCCCATGGACTGCAGCCTACCAGGCTCCTCCATCCATGGGATTTTCTAGGCAAGAGTACTGGAGTGGCTTGCTATTGCCTTCTCCGTTTTGCTACTTAATACTCACTATATTTATATTTTGAAAAAATATATGCTACACATATTCAGCACAATACACCAAACCAAGTGATTAATATGAAATGTTTTATTTAACTATATTTCAACCTAATTAATACCTTTTTACCCTGTCTTCTAGAACTAGAATTTGACTCTGTTTTAAGTTTACCAAACTTTGCTCCATCATTATTGGATTTTGATAGCAAATTTATGGTAAATATTTACTTCCCACTACCAGGCACAAAGTATTTGTCATAATGACTCTGATTTTTCAGCTTGTATTACAAATTACACTGTTTTATTTTTTTTTCTTCAGAATTAAAGTATTTTTATAGTAAACAATATATAACATGAGATCTATCCTCTTAACATATTATTGTGTGCAGGACAGTATTATTAACTATAATCACACAGTGAAAAGTGAAGTCACTCAGTCATGTCCGACTCTTAGTGACCCCATGGAATGTAGCCTACCAGGCTCCTCCATCCATGGGATTTTCCAGGCAAGCATACTGGAGTGGGTTGCCATTCTCTTCTCCAGGAGATCTTCCTGACTCAGGGATTGAACCCAGGTCTCCCACATTATAGGCAGACGCTTTACCATATGAACCACCAGGAAAGTTAATCACACAGTAGGCCTTTAGAACTTTCATCCTTCATGACTGATACTCTCTACCAATCGAACTCTCCATTTCCTTTCCCCAAGGCCCTGCTAACCAGCAATCTACTTTCTATTTCTGTGAGTTTAACTTCTTTGGCTACTTCATTTAAGTGGAATCATGCAACATTGGTCCTTTCATGACTGACTTTTCTATTTAGCAAAATATGCTTATGGGTCATCCACACTGTAGTATGTGACAAGATTTATTTCATGTTTATGACTGAATAGTACTCCACTGTGTGTATTTACATATTTTCTTTTTTGCTAATTATTGAGGGTATTTAGGTTCTTTCTAGCCCAAGGCTATATCTATTTGAGATCCCAAATCAGTTCAGTTCTTTTGAATAAAAACTCATAAATGGGACTTCTGGGTAATATAGTAATTGTATTGAATATTTCTGTTTTTTGAGGAGCTTCCACAGTCAAAATATGAACACAAGGGCTGGTCCAACCACATCATTGGTTATTAATAAGCTGAGACCAGCACAAAACTTAATGATTAGCGATGTTAACATTGTCTTAGATACCTATTGACCAATCTTCTTTATTTTTTTAAGTGAACACAAGTTAAAAATATTATATAGCTCATTAATGAGGAAATAAGTTACAACAAGTAGTAACAGAGTGTTCCAACCAGGTTACAGGACAAGGGTGGAAAAGTACAGATTTATTTAGAGTGAAAAAATGTTGATATGAATGTGCAAATGAAGACAAAACTATCCAGGAAAGTCAACTGAATCTCTACAGAACAGAGTTTGTATGTCTAGAGACAAGAATTATTTTGTGTCACTATCTATTGTTGAAAATTGAAAAAAGTTGAAAAATATCTCCCATAGAATTACAGAAGAGTAAACTATATAGATAGTGCAAAGTTTTCTACTGAACCATACATTTTCCCTACATGGTAGTTGTAACTACATCTACATATCCAGGTTTTTAAAAAATCAACTTCCTGAATGGATGTGGTCTATACTCAATATTTTCCCCCAGGTTCATTGAGATATAATTGATACTGTGTAAGTTTAAAGTATACAATATGTTGATTTTATATACTCATATATTGAAATAGATTACTACCATAGCACTGTCTAGCATCTCCATCAAGTCCCATAATTACCTTTCTTTAGAAAACATATAAAATCTAATTTCTCAGCAATTTTTCTGTGTCCTGGCTTCATTTTTCTATGGGCTTGTTGATATTTTTAGCAGTTTCTAGGAGCTTATGGGGAGGTTAGTTTTTTGTTTATGAGATGTATCTTTTTTCCCAGTTTTTGTGTTTTAACTTTACTTATAGTGGGTTTAACTTTTTATTATAAAACACATCGCATTAAGCTGCACAGAACAGTTGAATAGCGTAATGAGTAAGGTGAAAGCTCTCTCAGCTCTTGTGTGTTTAAATTAAGTTTCTTAGAACAGTTGAAATTATCAGGTAGCTATTTTATGATTTCTGGCTTTGGGATTGCGTTTGATGGGATAATAAGGGAATTCTCCAGTGTTTTCCTCAAGAACTTTTGTATTCAAGTGAAGTATGGGGTGAGTCCTGCACTCAACTTTCTCTTTTTTACCATAGTTCATACAGTGGACCATCATCCTTAGCGCTGATTTGAAATGCCACCCTTTTCTTTCGATTAATCCCAGTGTTGTATACCCCTACCATATTTTTGCATTTCCATTTTTTTCATTGATCTTAATGTAAGTTAAGACACAGGTACCACAATGTTTTAATTCTTGAGCCTTTAATAAAAATATACTTGAATCGCAAAAAAAAATATACTTGAATCGCCACGTAGGATGGGGGTCAGTGCTCCATTCCCGTGTTGTTCAAGGGTCAGCTATGTTAACTCTATTAATACTGTTGTGCATTAGATTCCCCAGAACTATTCATTTTGTAACTGGAAATCTGTACTCTGTGAGCAACATCTCCTTATTTCCCCAACCTCCTGCCCCCTAAAAACCATCCTTCTACTCTGTTTCTATGTGTTAGTTTTTTGTTTTTGTTTTTTACTTTCCACATATAAGTGATTTCATATAGTATTTGTCTTGTCTGTCTTATTTCACTCAGCATAATGTGCTCATGATCCATTCAGTGGTAGCAAATACAAGGATTTACTTCCTTTCATGGATGAATAGTATTCCATTGTGTGTATATATGTATATATCACTCAAGTGCTGCACTTAAAGTGATGTATATACAGTAGACACTTGAACAATGTGGGTTTGAACTCATTGGTCTACTGATATGTGTGTATTTTCCAGTAAGCATTTGCTACAGTACCACATGATTCATGCTTGGTTGGATCCTGGAACATGTAACTGCAGATGTGGAAGGCCCACTGTAAATTTGTACATGGACTTCTAACTGTGGCCACGTGGGATGGGGGTCAGTGCTCCATTCCCATGTTTTTCAAGGGTCAGCTCTTTGTGTGTATATTTATTTTTTCTTTATCCATTCAACAGTTGATGGAGACTTAGTTTGTCTCCACATCTTAGATATTGTAAATAATGCTGCAATAAACATGAAGTATAGAAACCTCTCTGATATTCTGTTTTCATTTCATTCAGAAGTAGCAATGCTGGATCATATGGTAGTTCTATTTTTAACATATAGAAGAACTTCCACACTGTTTTACATAGTGACTGTAGAAGTGTACATTTACTCCAATAGTGCCATGGTAATGTTGAGAACCTTTTATGCACTTGTTGGGCCCTTGCATGTCTTTTGGCAGATGTCTGTTCAGTTCCTCTGCCCACTTTTAACCAGGTTGCTTTTCTTTTTATTGCATTGTATGAGTTCTCTACATATTTTGGATATTAACCACTTATAAGAAATATGGTTTGCAAATATTTTCTCACATTTTGTAGGTTTCCTTTCATACTTATTTTGCTGTGAAGAAAAGCTTTTTACTTTAATGTAGTCCCATTAGTTTACTTTTTATTTTATTGCTTGTGCTTTTGGTGTCACATTTAAAAAATCACATTGCCAAAACTATTCTCAAGGAGTGTTTTCTCCAAGTTTCATTCTAGTAGCTTTATGCTTTCAGGTCTTCCATTGAAGTCTTTAATCCACTTAAAGTTAACTTTTATGTGTGGTAAAGATAGGGGTCTTGTTTCATTCTTTGCATGTGAATTTGTAGTTTTCCTAACACTATTTGTTGAAGAGACTATCCTTCTCCACTGAGTATTCTTGGCTCCCTTGTCAAATATTAGTTGATAATATATGTATGGGTTTATTGCTGGGCTCTGAATTCTGTTGCATTGGTTTATGTGTTTGTTTTTATGCCAGTACAATATTCTTTTGATAGCTTTGTAATATGATTTGAAATCAGAAATTTTAATGTGTTCAGCATTTTCCATTCTTCTTGGAACTTCTTTGAGTATTTGGGGTCTTTTTCTAATTCCATATGGATTTTTAGAATGATTTTTTTTTTTTTTGTATTTCTGTAAGAAATGCCATTAGAATTTGATAGAATTTGATGAAATTACACTGAATCTACAGACTGCTTTGGATATTATGGAGAGAATAATAGTATTAATACTTCTGATTCATGGACACTAAACAGCTATTCATGCCTTATTTAATTATTTTCATCAGTGTCTTTGAGAGATCAGTATAAACACTTTTATTTCATTGGTTAAATTTATTCCTAAGCATTTTATCATTTTGTTGTGAGAAAAGTGGGATTGTTTTCTTTATTTCTTTTTCAGGCAGTTGGTTTTTAATGTACAGAAATGCAAATCATTTTTTAATGTTGACTTCATATCCTGCAACTTTACTGAATTCACTGATTAGTTCTAACAGTTTTTAGTAGGGTCTTCAGGGTTTTCCATATATAAGATCATAGCATGTGCAAGAAGACTTTTTTACTTCCTCCTTTTCCTTTATGTATGTATGCATGCTCAGTCGTGTCTAACTCTACACCCCTAGGGTCTGTAGCCCATCAGTCTTTTCTGTCCATGGAATTTTCCAAGCAAGAATACTGGAGTGGGTTGCCACTGAGAGACTGCTGGGGCTAGGATTCCAGTACTATATTGAATAAGAGTGGTAAGAGTGGGCATTCTTATTGCTCCTGATCCTAGAGAAAAAGCTTTTGATCTGTCACCTTTGAGTGCAATGTTAGCTGTGGGGTTGTCATAGATCACTTTCAGTTGTAATGTCTCATTTTTATGTTGACTTCATATCTTGCAACTTTACTGAATTCACTGATTAGTTCTAAGCTTTTAGTAGGGTCTTTAGGGCTTTCCATACATAAGATCATAAGATGTGCAAGCAGACTATTTTTACTTCTTCCTTTTCCTTTGGACACATTTTATTTCTTTTTGCTGAGAGATAGCTGTGGCCTGAACCCCCAGTACTATGTTGAATAGGAGTGGTAAGAGGGGGCAATCTTATATTTTTCCTGATCCTAGAGGAAAAGCTTTCAGACTGCCACCTTTGAGTATGATGTTAAGTGTAGGTTTGTCATATATCATTTTATTATGTTGAGTAATATAGAAGTGTTTTTATCAAAAAGAATTTCTAATATTGTCAAATGCCTTTTCTACATCTAGTGTGTTGATTTTTGCTTTTCATTTTAATAATGTGGTATATTGCATTGATATGTTCAAAAGAGTTAGAGAAGGATTGGCATTGTTTCTAATCCTTAAATGTTTGTGGAATTCACCAGTGAAACCATCTGGTTCTAGGCTTTTTTTGTTGTTGGGTTTTGATTACTGATTTGACAACCTTATCATTTTTGGTTTGTGAGATTTTCTGTTTCTTCATGATTCAGTCCTAACAGCTTGTCTATCTATTTCTTCTATGCTATACAATTTGTTGACGTCACAGTAGTTGCTTCAACATTTTTTGTTATTTCTGCGGTATCAGTTGTAATGTCTCATCTTCACTTCTGATTGTTTTTCATTTGAATTTTCTCTTTTTTAATTAAAAATTTTTAAGTAGCATTTGTTATTTTGAGTGAGACTTTCTTGTACACCTTTTCATCCATTTGTTTATTTGTTGTGTTTTGGCTGCGTGGCATGTGGGATCTTTGTTCTCTGACCAGGGATCAAACACACGCCCCCTGTATTAGAAGTGCAGTCTCAACTATTAGACTGCCAGGGAAGTCCCTGCCTTCTCTCTCTCTCTCTTTTTTAGATAATCTAGGTAAAGCTTTATCAGTTTATCTTTGAATTTCTATGCTAGAGGTAATGGTGGTTTATGCACCACCTCTACATTACTGTATTATTCTGGATTCGTCTATGTATTTACCTATATCAGCAAGCTTTATACTTTTGTGCTTTTGTGTTGCTGTTCTGTGCCCTATTGTTTCAACTTTAATGACACGTTTTAGCATTTCTTGTAAGACATGTCTAGTGGTGATGAACACCTTCAGCTTTTATTTGTCCTTTTTGGAGAATTGTTTTGCCAGATATGTTAAGAGTTTTCTTGGTTGATAATTTTTTTTCTTTTTGCTTTATCATCCCACTCATTTCTGGCCTCCAACATCTCTGCTTAGAAACCTGTTGTTAGTTGTAAAATCACTATTTCCTTGCTGCTATCACACTTCTCTCTTTATCTTTGACTTTTGACAATTTGATTATAATGTATTTCAATGTGGATTCTTTTGTTCATCCTAGTTAGAGTGTGTTGGCCTTCTAGAATCTGAGCGTCAGTTTTCCCCTTGATTTGGAAAGTTTTTGCCACTATTTCTTCAAATAAGCTTTCTGTCCCTTTCTATCTCTCTTCCCCATAATATGCATATTGATATAATTATTGGTGTTCTGTAAGTTCCTTAGGATTTCTTCATTCTTTTTCATATTTTTCACTTTTGATCTTCTGATTAAATAATATTAGCATGGGCTTAGTTACTCTGAGGCATATGGGATCTTAGTTTCCCAACTGGGAATGGACCCATGTCTCCTGCATGTGAAGGCAGATTCTTAACCATTGGACTACCAGGGAAGTCCTGTTTGAGTCTTTTTCGTGTTTTGTCTCTTTGTTGACAGTCTCATTTTGTTCATGAATCATCCTCTTGAGCTGATGAAGAATCTTTATCACATTTTTTAAAATTATTTGTTCATATAAGTAATATCTCCATTTCTTTAGGATCAGTTTCCAGAGATTTATTTTCTACCTTTGAGCCATGTTTCCTGATTCTTTTTGTGTTTTGTGACTTCATGTTAAATCCAGGATTTTGAAAAAAAAAATTGCCAACCCTCCCACTCTTTCTTTTTTCTTAAATGGGTAGTTCACAGCTCATTCTGCCATTTTTAATTATTTAAATTTAATTAACTTATTTTAAATTGGAGGATAATTGCTTTACATTATTGTGGCCCAGTCTTTATATGAGGTAAAACTCTTGCCAGGTATCTTGGCTAGGGATTCTGGGGGCCTCTGAAATCTTTTTCTTTTGAAAATGAAGATGCAGCTTCTCTGGCCTTGAGTGCAGAATTTCACAATTAGTGAAGCTTGCCAAATTCATTTCAGGTAATCTCTTGTTCCCTTTGTTTGCTGTCTGCAGCACGTTCCCCCTTAGTACCCTGAATCAGATGAGACAGATACCATTCCCTTGGGTAGCCCTGCAGAAAGCCAGAGCACCAGGTGCAAGCTCTACTCCTCTCCCATCCCCTTCAAGAAAAAGCCTGAAGTGGCTCACTTTCTCTAGATTGTGCCAAGCCATGCTGGCCATAGCAAACCACTATCCTCACTTTCCTTTATTCTCAGTGGTCCCAGACATCCATACTATCCTAGCTCTGAGAGCACCCCAAGTTAGTTAAGACAGAAACCATTTCCTAAAGAAGCCCCTGAAAAGTCAGCTCATTGGATGCAAGCTTCATCCTTCTCTTTCCTGCAATGGAGTAGTCACCACCTTGGCCATTCTCTTCCAGCTCTGAGTTGTGCCAGGTTGGGGGAGTTGCTAATACAGGAAAAATGAAATTGCACTTCTATAATTTTAACATGGCTGTTCTTAGCTGTGTATTCATCTATGCTACTGCAACGCTTAACTGGGTTCTGAAAGCCTCATTAAAAACTTTACTGCATTTATCATTTCTAAATCAGTGTTTCTATGGGAGAACAAGGGCTAGGTCACCATCTTCCTGATGTCACTCTGTCAGTATATATTTTTATTCAAGTAATTATTAATCTATAGATATGAACATTTTATCTCTCCACACAATGAATTTTCATCAATTATTTCATTGCAGCAATTTTGTTTTATTGCTCTCCTACCAAAAAAGAAAACTTTTCCTCTAATGTGATTTCTTTACTGGAAATATGATAATCTTGATTTAAACGATGCATTTAAAACTGATTGAAATATACTATTCTGTTGCTAGCTACACAGAGCAATATCCCAGATGTTCACATAGGGCAACTCTGCCCAGATAATTAAGTTTTGATCTGAAAGGAAATGATTAACATTTAATTCCTAAGGAGACACTTTAAAACAAATTTTCATCAATTTACCTTTTCTGCTTCACTTACCTCAGATTTATGTTTGAAATAGAAATTTTACATTTTATTCATATTTTTCTATGATCCAGCATATGTTGGCAATTTGATCTCCGGTTCCTCTGCCTTTTCGACATCCAACTTGTTCATCTGAAAGTTCTTGGTTTATGTACTGCTGAAGCCTCGCTTAAAGGATTTTTTGGATGATAGAAAAGGCAAGGGAATTCTAAAAATTCATCTGCTTCTGCTTCATTGACTCTGATAACGTTTTTAACTGTGTATTGTTGTTTAGTCCCTTGGTTGTGTCCGACTCTTTGCAACCCCATGGACGGCAGCATGCCAGGCTTCCTTGTCCTTCACCATCTCCTGGAGCTTGCTCAAACTTATGTCCATTGAGTCAGTGATGCCATCCAGCCATCTCATCCTCTGTCATGCCCTTCTCCTCCTGCCTTCAATCTTTCCAAGCATCAGGGTCTTTTCAAATGGGTCAGCTTTTGGTATCAGGTGACCAAAGCACTGGAGCTTCAGCTTCAGCATCAGTCCTTCCAAAGAATATTCAGGGTTGATTTCCTTTAGATTGACTGATTTGGTTTCCTTGTAGTCCAAGGAACTCCCCCACAGTCTTCTTCAATACTACAGTTCAAAAGCATCAACTTTTCCACATTCAGCCTTCTTTATGGTCCAACTCTCACATCCATACATTACTACTGGAAAAACCTTAGCTTAGACAAGATGGAATTTTGTTGCAAAGTAATGTCTCTGTTTGTTACTATGCTATCTAGGTTTGTCATAGCTTTTCTTCCAAGGAGAAAGTGTCTTTTAATTTCATGCCTTCAGGCACTATCTGCAGTGATTTTGGAGCCCCCCCAAATAAAGTTTGTCACTGTTTCCATTGTTCCCCATTTATCTGTCATGAAGTGATGGGACCAGATAGTATGATCTTTGTTTTCTTAATGTTGAGTTTTAAGCCAACTTTTTCACTCTGCTCTTTCACCTTCATCAAGAGACTCTAGTTCTTCTTCACTTTCTGCCATAAGCGTTGTGTTATCTGTATATCTGAGGTTATTGATGTTTCTCCCAGCAATCTTGATTCCAGCTTGTGCTTCATCCAGTCCAGTGTTTCTCATGATGTACTCTGCATAGAAGTTAATAATTAGTGAAGCTTGCCAAATTCATTTCAGGTAATCTCTTGTTCCCTTTGTTTGCTGTCTGCAGCACGTTCCCCCTTAGTACCCTGAATCAGATGAGACAGATACCATTCCCTTGGGTAGCCCTGCAGAAAGCCAGAGCACCAGGTGCAAGCTCTACTCCTCTCCCATCCCCTTCAAGAAAAAGCCTGAAGTGGCTCACTTTCTCTAGATTGTGCCAAGCCATGCTGGCCATAGCAAACCACTATCCTCACTTTCCTTTATTCTCAGTGGTCCCAGACATCCATACTATCCTAGCTCTGAGAGCACCCCAAGTTAGTTAAGACAGAAACCATTTCCTAAAGAAGCCCCTGAAAAGTCAGCTCATTGGATGCAAGCTTCATCCTTCTCTTTCCTGCAATGGAGTAGTCACCACCTTGGCCATTCTCTTCCAGCTCTGAGTTGTGCCAGGTTGGGGGAGTTGCTAATACAGGAAAAATGAAATTGCACTTCTATAATTTTAACATGGCTGTTCTTAGCTGTGTATTCATCTATGCTACTGCAACGCTTAACTGGGTTCTGAAAGCCTCATTAAAAACTTTACTGCATTTATCATTTCTAAATCAGTGTTTCTATGGGAGAACAAGGGCTAGGTCACCATCTTCCTGATGTCACTCTGTCAGTATATATTTTTATTCAAGTAATTATTAATCTATAGATATGAACATTTTATCTCTCCACACAATGAATTTTCATCAATTATTTCATTGCAGCAATTTTGTTTTATTGCTCTCCTACCAAAAAAGAAAACTTTTCCTCTAATGTGATTTCTTTACTGGAAATATGATAATCTTGATTTAAACGATGCATTTAAAACTGATTGAAATATACTATTCTGTTGCTAGCTACACAGAGCAATATCCCAGATGTTCACATAGGGCAACTCTGCCCAGATAATTAAGTTTTGATCTGAAAGGAAATGATTAACATTTAATTCCTAAGGAGACACTTTAAAACAAATTTTCATCAATTTACCTTTTCTGCTTCACTTACCTCAGATTTATGTTTGAAATAGAAATTTTACATTTTATTCATATTTTTCTATGATCCAGCATATGTTGGCAATTTGATCTCCGGTTCCTCTGCCTTTTCGACATCCAACTTGTTCATCTGAAAGTTCTTGGTTTATGTACTGCTGAAGCCTCGCTTAAAGGATTTTTTGGATGATAGAAAAGGCAAGGGAATTCTAAAAATTCATCTGCTTCTGCTTCATTGACTCTGATAACGTTTTTAACTGTGTATTGTTGTTTAGTCCCTTGGTTGTGTCCGACTCTTTGCAACCCCATGGACGGCAGCATGCCAGGCTTCCTTGTCCTTCACCATCTCCTGGAGCTTGCTCAAACTTATGTCCATTGAGTCAGTGATGCCATCCAGCCATCTCATCCTCTGTCATGCCCTTCTCCTCCTGCCTTCAATCTTTCCAAGCATCAGGGTCTTTTCAAATGGGTCAGCTTTTGGTATCAGGTGACCAAAGCACTGGAGCTTCAGCTTCAGCATCAGTCCTTCCAAAGAATATTCAGGGTTGATTTCCTTTAGATTGACTGATTTGGTTTCCTTGTAGTCCAAGGAACTCCCCCACAGTCTTCTTCAATACTACAGTTCAAAAGCATCAACTTTTCCACATTCAGCCTTCTTTATGGTCCAACTCTCACATCCATACATTACTACTGGAAAAACCTTAGCTTAGACAAGATGGAATTTTGTTGCAAAGTAATGTCTCTGTTTGTTACTATGCTATCTAGGTTTGTCATAGCTTTTCTTCCAAGGAGAAAGTGTCTTTTAATTTCATGCCTTCAGGCACTATCTGCAGTGATTTTGGAGCCCCCCCAAATAAAGTTTGTCACTGTTTCCATTGTTCCCCATTTATCTGTCATGAAGTGATGGGACCAGATAGTATGATCTTTGTTTTCTTAATGTTGAGTTTTAAGCCAACTTTTTCACTCTGCTCTTTCACCTTCATCAAGAGACTCTAGTTCTTCTTCACTTTCTGCCATAAGCGTTGTGTTATCTGTATATCTGAGGTTATTGATGTTTCTCCCAGCAATCTTGATTCCAGCTTGTGCTTCATCCAGTCCAGTGTTTCTCATGATGTACTCTGCATAGAAGTTAAATAAGCAGAGTAACAATATACAGCCTTGTCATACTTCTTTCCCAATTTTGAAAACTCCGTTGTTCTATGTCCAGTTCTAACTTTTGCTTCTTGACCTGCATACAGGTTTCTTAGTAAGCAGGTGAGGTGGTTTGGTATTCCTATCTCTTTAAGAATTTTCCAGTTTGTTGTGATCCACACAGTCAAAGGCTTTTAGTGTAGTCAATGAAGCAGAAGTAGATGTTTCTCTGGAATTCTCTTGCTTTTTCTAAGATCCAACGGATGTTGGCAGTTTGGCCTCTTGTTCCTCTGCCTTTTCTAAACCCAGCTTGAACATCTGGAAGTTCTTGGTTCACATACTGTTGAAGCCTTGCTTGGAGAATTTTGAGTATTATTTTGCTAGCATGTGAGATGAGTGCAATTATGAAGTAGTTTGAATATTCTTAGGCATTGCCTTTCTTTGGGATTGGAATGAAAACTGACCTTTTCCAGTCCTGTGGCCACTGCTGAGTTTTCCAAATTCGCTGGTATATTGAGTGCAGCACTTTAACAGCATCATTTTAAGGCTTTGAAATAGCTCAGCTGGAATTCCGTCACCTCCAGTATCTTTTTCACATAATGTTTCCTAAGCCCCACTATACTTCACACTCCAAGATGTCTGGCTCAAGGTGAGTGACCATACCATCGTAGTTATCTGGGTCATTAAGATCTTTTATGTATAGTTCTTCTGTGTATTCTTGCTACCTCTCATAATATCTTATGGCTCTGTTAGGTCCATGCCATTTCTGTCCTTTATTGTGACTATCTTTGCATGAAGTGTTCCCTTGGTATCTCTAATTTTCCTGAAGAGATCTCTAGTCTTTCCCCTTCTATTGTTTTCCTCTATTTCTTAGCATTGATCACTTAGGAAGGCTTTCTTATTTCTCTTTGCTATTCTTTGGAACTCTTATTCAGGTGGGTAAAATTTTCCTTTTCTCCATTGACTATGTGGCTCACAACAAACTGTGGAGTATTCTTAAGGAGATGGGAATACCAGATCACCTGATATGGATTGACTGATTTCATCTCCTTGCTGTCCAAGGGACTCTCAAGAGTCTTCTCCAGCACCACAGTCCAAAGCGTCAGTTCTTCAGCTCTCAGCCTTCTTTATTGTCCAACTCTCACATCTATACATGACTACCTTAAAAACCATAGCTTTGACTATATGGACCTTTGTGGGCAAAGTGATGTCTCTGCTTTTTATTTATTATTATTTTTTTAAATATAAATTTATTTATTTTAATTGGAGGTTAATTAATTTACAATATTGTATTGGCTTTGCCATACATCAACATGAATCCGCCACAGGTATACACGTGTTCCCCATCCTGAACCCCCTTCCTCCTCCCTCCCCATACCATCCCTCTGGGTTGTCTCAATCCACCAGCCCCAAGCATCCAGTATCATGCATCGAACCTGGACTGGTGATTCATTTCATATATGATATTATACATGTTTCAATGCCATTCTCCCAAATCATCCACCCTCTCCCTCTCCCACAGAATCCAAAAGACTATTCTATACATCTGTGTCTCTTTTGCTGTCTCACATCACTCATTATCAGAGAAATGCAAATCAAAACCACAATGAGGTACCATTTCACGCCAGTCAGAATGGCTGCGATCCAAAAGTCTATAAGCAATAAATACTGGAGAGGGTATGGAGAAAAGGGAACCCTTTTACACTGTTGGTGGGAATGCAAACTGTCTCTGCTTTTTAAAACACTGTCTGGCTTTGACATAGCTCTTCTGCCAAGGAGCTAACATATTTTAATTTTGTGGCTGCAGTCTCTGATTTTGGAGCTAAAGAGCATGAAATCTGACACTGTGCCCACTTTGTGCCAGTCTATTTGCCATGAAGAGATAGGATCAGATGCCATGACCTTAGTTTTTTGAATACTGAGTTTTAAGCCAGGTTTTTTCACTCTCCTCTTTCACCTTAATCAAGAAGCTCTTTAGTTCTTCTTCACTTTCTGTCATTAAAGTGGTATCATCAACACTGAATATGCTTTGGAAGGACTGATGCTGAAGCTGAAGCTCCAATACTTTGGCCAACCCAATACGAAGAGTTGACTCATTGGAAAAGACCCTGGTGCTGGGGGAAATTGAGGGCAAGGGGTGACAGAGGATGAGATGATTGAATGATATCACTGACTCAATGGACATGAGCTTGAGCAGTCAGGGAGATAGTGATGGACAGAGAAGCCTGGCATGCTGCAGTTTGTGAGGTCACAAAAGACAGACATGACTTAGTGACTGAACAATAACAACAATTTATATTTTAGACAAGAAACCCATTTTATAAAAAGTTATTTTTCTTTTTCTCATTTATTTTATTTGTTTTTTATTGGAGGATTTTTGCTTTACAATGTTGTGGTGGCCAACATTGTTCATTTGTATTAGTTTTTTCTCATACAGCATGGATACTTGCTGCTTTTTAAATTAACTTCCAATTAAAATAAAGAAATTTATATTTTTAAAAAAGACACACAAAAATCTGTTCTTTTAAATACATGAATTCACCTACAGTCTCTGTTTAACTTCCATGTTGATTCTAGAGATGATTCTTTCAACTATTCATTATATAAAGCATTTTGAGGTTCTCAACTATTCTCTTTTTTTCTTTATTAGTGCTTTATTTTCTACAGGCTTTGCAAACAGATAATATTCAGCACTGATAAATTTAGGTTATTAAATGATATAAAAATAGTATTTTAAACTGTTTTCTTTTTTTTTCCCCTTCAACTTAACAGGCCCCTTATGTGAGAAGAGTACACGTTAAAGCAGTGGATTTTAATTGATTTTTTTTTTTTTTTTCAAAAACCATTATTTACATAGCTAGGGTGGAATGACCTACTCAGGTTAAGGTAAAAGTGATGTGTTGATTTTATGCATGTGAAATACTTTGCTATTAAGGCAATTAGCTGGTAAAATATTGCTTTGTGAAAATGATAGTTCACTCAGTTGTGTCTGACTCTTTGCAGCCCCATGGAATATCCATGGAATTCTCCAGGCCAGAATACTGGAGTGGGTAGCCTTTTCCTTCTCCAAGGGATCTTCCCAACCCAGGGATCAAACCCAGGTCTCCCACACTGCAGGCAGATTCTTTACCATCTGAGCCACAAGGAAGCCCAAAATATTGCTTTAGAGTTTCTAAAATTACCTTTACCTGTTATCTTAAATACAAATGTCTCGTGTATGTTTTAATGATGTGTTTAAACTGTTTGTTATTCTTCAGGGTTGCCCTGTGACCCCACTTTCATCCTGGGCTGTGCTCCCTGCAATGTGATCTGCTCCATCATTTTCCAGAACCGTTTTGATTATAAAGATCCGATTTTTCTAGATCTAATGGAAAGATTGAACGAAATCCTCAGGATTCTGAGCTCTCCATGGGTTCAGGTGAGGCCCAGGTCCTTTCTTCTCTGGGAATCATTTCTGCTTTTTTCTCCGTGAGGTCCAGATACACCAAGCTGTGAGGTTAATGTGTGAATAGCACAGTCTTGCCCAGAGCTTAGCATCATGGAGTGCTCATCTGGGGACAGTGGTGGAGCCCTTTAATGATAGACAGGAAAATTCGTGCCCAGAATACAGAATTGTAATTCAGTCCTATTGACACTGTTCAGTGGTTTTCCCACCAATTTTCAAAACCATTTTCCATAAACTATTTTGGTAGCTTCCTTAAAGCATGCCTACAGAAGTAGAAGGATGTCCATGTCCTTCTGGAAAGCCTTCCATTGACCACAAGCCTTGTCACCCAGTCACCACTTAAGGACTTTTTAGCATATTAAGTTGGCAGAAATATCTGTGTTTGGAAAGGAAAAGAATGTCTCCTTCAACAGGGGGGAGTACTGCCAGGGGACACTGACTGGGATAGGAGTGCTTGGTGCTTCAGTTGGCATCTTCACTGACAAGGTAATTGCTTTAGGGATGACAAAGGTGATTGGGGTTGTTTGGTGTGGGAACCACAAACCAACATCACAGGTGTACCTTTGCTGAGATGACATGTTCTGCCCTTTACTTAAAAGACAATGATATGACCTTGCAGAGGTCACTTAATTGGGGGCCAGTGACTTTATCACACTAAGTTTTTGGTTTTTAGTATTCTTTCAGTCCTCAAATATGATCTTATGTTTGAGTCTATGAGACAACGGTAGAAACATCTGGGACCAGCTCTGGACTGTATATCAGATTGTCCAAATTCTCTTAACTTCTGTTGTTTGTCATCTACAAAATGTGAGTCATAGTATTTCATGCCATCCCATATTTTATGATAGAAGGGAAGAGTTGATATAACAAAATGAGATAATTTTTATAACAGTGCTTTTATACTATACATATAATATATGATTATAGGAAATGATTATCATATTTGATACTTGGTCAGAATGTTCTCCCTCATAGGTATCTATCAGTATAGCAAATTATGTACCTGTAAGGTAAGAATTTCCCTCAATACAGAGACCATATTATATTAATACTTATAATACTATTTATGACAAGGTTTTGGCATATGGTATCAGTTCAGTTCAGTTCAGTCGCTCAGTCGTGTCCGAATCTTTGCGACCCCACGAATCGCAGCACGCCAGGCCTCCCTGTTCATCACCATCTCCCGGAGTTCACTCAGACTCACTAGTGATTTTGGAGCCCCCAAAAATAAAGTCTGACACTGTTTCCACTGTTTCCCCATCTATTTCCCATGAAGTGATGGCATATGGTATGGAAGTATTATTAAAGTGATCTTTATTTAATAAACAATTGTTTCTCTCCTAGGTTTGCAATCATTTTCCTGCACTCATTGATTATTTACCAGGAAGTCATAACAAAGTACTTAAAAATGTTGCTAATTTAAAAAGTTATGTGTTGGAGAAAGCAATGGAACACAAAGCATCCCTGGATATTAACAACCCTCGGGACTATATTGATTGTTTCCTGATCAGAATGGAGCAGGTAAAATGTTAATGACAGTTCAGTTATCTGACCGACTGTGCATTCTGTGGTTCATTGATTAGTTCTGTATTTATCAGAGCTATTTTAATGGTCAGGGAAGCAATGCTGTCAAGCAGTTTAAATACATATTGTGTGCATGATATGTAGAAAAATTGATCCTGCTCTTTGTGTAATAAGAATCTACCCAAAGAGAGACAGAATGACACCTCAGGTGAAATGTAAACAATTATAAACAAGTTGTTGTTTATTTGCTAAGTTGTGTCCTATTATTTTGAGAAAATACAAAATATTATGCTCTAATATGAAGATAGTCGTGGTAATTGCACACACTGTGTGAGGGAATGGAAAAGAATGGCTTAAGGCAGCTGGCCTTCCTGTATATCCAGTGGTTGGAAATATAATAATATATTTGCATTGAAAGATGGGGGAGGGAATTTCAGATGGGTGTATGCTGTATTCAGCAGTGCAGAGAAGTGTGATGGGAAACAGTAGGTGGATGGAAGAGAGAAAACTTAATTGAGTGTAAAGTAAAATGGATTGACATAGATATGGAGTTGGAAGTTGGTGTCTTGAGCACCATTTGTGGAAAAGACTGTTTTTCCCACATGAATCATCTTGACATCCTTGTTAGAAATCAGTTGACTCAAAATGTAGGGGTTTATTTGTATAATCTCAATTCTATTTCGATAATCTCTGTCATTCCTTATGTCAGTATCACATCATCTGGCTGTCTTAATTATTAGCTTTGTAGTTAGTTTTGAAATTGAGACGTCCTTTAACTTTGTTGTTCTTTCTAAAGATTGTTTTGGCTTTTGTGGTCTCTTAAATTTCCATGTGGATATTAGAATAAACTTGTCAGTTTATACCAAGAAAGTGATTTTGCTAGGGATCGCAAAATTTTAGTGAGCCTATGCCTCTGGACTGTTAAACTTCATGTGTGTTCCTCAGTGTTTTTCTCCCTCCTTAGATGGGGCAGGAAAGCAAGAGTGTGCCAGAGCTGGGAATTTCACTTCTCTCACAGCTAGAGCTAACTGGATGGGATATTTCTCTACCCTCAGGTTGGTTAGTATCTGATAAAACCCCAGCAGGTGAGGCTCTGGTTAACTACCTTCTCTTGAGGACAGGCCTTCTTAAGACTTTATTCGGCTACTCAATCTTGCAATATCTTTTTTCTTCTTTCACATTCAACATATTTGTGTATTTGGGTCTTAAGTGACTTTCTTGTAGACAATGTAGATTTTTATTTCTAAGTTGAGGAATTAATATATTAAACATATAACATATTAGCTTTAGATGTACAACATAAAGATTCAATATATGCATGTATTGCAAAATGATCACCAAGATAAGTCTAATTAACATTCATCTCACACATAATTGCATTTTTTTCTTGTGATAAGAATTTTTAAGATTTACCTTCCTAGCAATTTGCAAATTTACAATACAGTATTAACTACAGTTATCATGCTGTATAGTATATCCCTTCAGTTCAGTTCAGTCGCTCAGTCGTGTCCGACTCTTTGCGACCCCATGAATCGCAGCACGCCAGGCCTCCCTGTTCATCACCATCTCTCAGAGTTCACTCAGACTCACGTCCATCGAGTCCGTGATGCCATCCAGCCATCTCATCCTCTGTTGTCCCCTTCTCCTCCTGCCCCCTAGGACTTATTTATATTTTACAACTGGAAGTTTGTACTTTTTGACCACATTCATTCATTTTGACCCCTCTTCATCTCTGACAGCCAGCAATGTGTTCTCTGCATTTATGAGTTCAGATTTTTATTTTATAGTTCACATATGTGTGCATGCTCAGTCGCTCAGTTGTATCCGACTCTTTGCAACCCCATGCACTGTAGCCCACAAAGCTCCTCTGTCCATGGGATTCTCCAGGCAAGAATACTGAATAAGTTGCCATTTCCTACTCCAGGGGATCTTCCTGACCCAGGGATCAAACCCAGGTCTCTTGTGTCTCCTGCTTTGGTAAACAGATTCTTTACCACCGCACCACTGGGAAAGCCCATAATCCACGTATAGGTGAGATAATATGATACTTTATTTTCTCTTCCTGATTTATTCCATTTGGCATAATGCCTTCAAGTCCCATCCATGCAATCATAAATGGCAGGATTTCCTTCCTTTTTATGGCTATATTATATTCCATTATAAATAGGATATTTATCTACACAGTTTATAATGATTAGATGTAGTGAATGATTTACTTCAGTGTACTGCTTTTTATTGTAAAAAATACAATACCAGAAACTTTCTGGTAAGTTTAAAAATTTTTATGGTATTGTACTTTTAGCTCCTGAATTTCTATTGGTTCTTTATTATAATGCTGTTTTCATTATTGATATTCCCTAATTGTTCTTATACTTTTCTGATATTCTTAGTTCTTCATACATGGTTTCCTTCATCTCTTTGCACATGCCTAAGACATGTATCTTATAGTTTTTAATCTAGTAAGTCCAGTGTCTGGGTTTCCTCAACAGTGGTTTATGTCAATTTTTTTTCAGTTGTTAAGGGACTATACTTACATGATTTATATAATGTAATGTGGTAACTATGGAAATAAGATTTTACACTCTTCTAGCAATTGTTATTGTTATTTGATGAAGACTGCATTAATTCCCTTGTGTAGTAACTTTTCCAGATTATTTTTGCCAAGACTATTTTCTTATCTTGTGTGGTAACTTGACTCTCTGTTCTGTTATCTCCATAGTCAGATAGTGACCTTACAGAGATTCTCTTAAATATGTGTACCTAAATGTAAATGGGAAAAGAAAGCATTCTCTTTGTTTTCAATGAAAGTCATGGAGATTGAAACAATGGCTGCTTTCTGTGCCAGCCTCCAATGTAGAAGAATGTGGTCCAGCTTCCTGTTCTGAGATCTGCTGGCTACACCACAGATGAAGTCCACATTCTCCATAACTGTCTGCCTTGGAACTGGGTTATGAGGAATGTTAGTCAGCATGGGAGATGTCACGTTTATCAGACACTGCACTTAAGTACATCAGCTGCAAGTGTCTAACTAGTTTCCAGAGTCCCAAAGTAGTTGCTCAGACACTTTGTGCATGGCCAGTTGTTGTTTCAGTGGAGGGATGGATTTTTGAAACTCCCTACCTGCCTTCTTTGTGACATTAATTCAGTAATGCTATCATAATAATCCTGAGTGCTTTTGACCTATATCAAGGAAGATTTTTTATTTATATGCATGCTAAGTCACTTTAGTACTATCTGTGGACTGCAGCCTGCCAGACTCCCCTGTCCATGGGATACTCCAGGCAAGAATACTGGAGTGGGTTGCGATGCCCTCCTCCAAGAGATCTTCCAAACTCAGGGATCAAAACTGTGTCTCTTCAATCTACCTGCACTGGCCAGTGGGTTCTTTACCACTAGCACCACCTGGGAAGCCCTTTATTTATATAGGTTTTCTTTAATCTTTCAACATTGTTTTATATAATTCCTTTCAGTAGTATTTTCTATAGCCTAAGAATGATAGGCTATGTACACATAATGACTTTATCTTCAAATCCAATTCAAGGAATCAAAATACTAGTACTGTTTTATGAGTTCACTGCCTTTCTAACTGACTTTAGAATAGTTTTGAATTGACAAGCTTATAGCTTGTGTTAAAGTCAAAGACGATAACTTTTTCTAAAAAGTATACTCATTTAGAGTGTTTGGTCTCCCTTGAGGGTGTTTATTAATATTAGACATGGCACTGGACCACTGGAGATTGCAAATGCATCGTGAAGTTATACTGGCTTAAGGACAGTTTCACAATGTTTTCACATGCTAACAGTCCTTTCTACTCAGTATTTAAAACAGCCTGCTTACTTTTACTTGTCAAGTGCTTTTTATGTTTGTTTGTTTTAATTCTGTGAAAAATGCCCTTGGTAATTTGATAGGGATTACATTGAATCTGCAAGGAGATCCAACTAGTCCATTCTAAAGGAGATCAGTCCTGGGTGTTCTTTGGAAGGAATGATGCTAAAGCTGAATAAAACAGCCTGCTTACTTTTACTTGTCAAGTGCTTTTTATGTTTGTTTGTTTTAATTCTGTGAAAAATGCCCTTGGTAATTTGATAGGGATTACATTGAATCTGCAAGGAGATCCAACTAGTCCATTCTAAAGGAGATCAGTCCTGGGTGTTCTTTGGAAGGAATGATGCTAAAGCTGAAACTCCAGTACTTTGGCCCACAAAGAGTTGGAGATGACTGATTGACTGAACTGAACTGAACTGAACTGAACACTGAATCTGTAGATTGCCTTGGGTAGTATAGTCATTTTCACAATATTGATTCTTCTGATCCACGAACATGATATATCTCTCCATCTTTTTATGTCATCTTTGATTTTTTCGTTGGGATCTTATAGTTTTCTGAGTATAGATCTTTTGCCTCATTAGGTAGGTTTATGCCTAGCTACTTTATTCTTTTTGGTGTGATGGCAAATGAGCTGGTTTCCTTGATTTTTCATTCTGATCTTTCATTGTTAGTATATAGGAATGAGAGAGATTTCTTTTTTATGTATTAATGTTGTATCCTGCAACTTTACCAAATTCATCAATGAGCTCTAGTAGTTTTATGGGAGCATCTTTAGGATTTTCTGTGCTTAATATCATGTATAATACCATTGGTTGCAATGTGGTGGGTGCATGCTCAGCCATGTTCAATCCATTGGTTATTTAATAACATATTGTTCAGTCTCCATTTGTTTGTGTTTTATACATTTTTTTCTGTAATTGATATCTAATCTCATAGCCTTGTGGTTGGAAAAGTTTCTTGATATGATTTCAATTTTCTAAAATTCACTGAGCTTTGATTTGTGACCCAAGATGATAACCTGGAGAATGTTCCATGTGTGCTTGACAAAAAAGTGTATTCTGCTGCCTATTAATCCAATTAATATTTAGGACAGTAAGTTTATCTAGTCTAATGGGTTATTTAAAGCTTGTGTTTCCTTAATTTTCTGTCTGGATGATCTGTCCAGTGCTGTAAGTTTAAGTTGCCCACTATTATTTTGTTACTATAGATTTCCCCTTTAATGGCTGTTAGCATTTGCTGGGAGAAGGCAATGGCACCCCACTCCAGTACTCTTGCCTGGAAAATTCCATGGACAGAGAAGCCTGGTAGGCTGCAGTCCGTGGAGTCGCTAGGAGTCAGACACGACTGAGCGAANGTTTAAGTTGCCCACTATTATTTTGTTACTATAGATTTCCCCTTTAATGGCTGTTAGCATTTGCTGGGAGAAGGCAATGGCACCCCACTCCAGTACTCTTGCCTGGAAAATTCCATGGACAGAGAAGCCTGGTAGGCTGCAGTCCGTGGAGTCGCTAGGAGTCAGACACGACTGAGCGAATTCATTTTCACTTTTCTCTTTCATGCATTGGAGAAGGAAATGGCAACCCACTCCAGTGTTCTTGCCTGGAGAATCCCAGGGACGGGGGAGCCTGGTGGATTGCCATCTCTGGGGTCACACAGAGTCGGACACGACTGAAGTGACTTAGCAGCAGCAACAGCAGAAGCATTTGCCTGATACACTGAGGTGCTCCTATGTTGGGTGCATATGTATTTATAACTGTTACATCTTCTTGGATTGATCCTTGATCATTATGTACTGTCCTTCCTTGTCTCTTGTAACAGTCTTTATTTAATTTGTTTATCTTTATTTATTTGGCTGTGCCAGGTCTTAGTTGTGGCATGCAGGATCTTCTAATTGTGGCATGAGAACACTTAGTTGCAGCATGTGAGATTTAGTCCCCCAACTAGGGATCAAACCTGGGCCCCCTGCATTGGGAGTGCAGAATCTTAGTCACTGGACCACCAGGGAAATCCCAGTCTTTATTTTAAAGTCTATTTTGTCCAATATGAGTATTGCTACTCCAGCTTTCTTTTGATTTCCATTTGTATGGAAATCACTTTCAATCTATCAAATACTTGTTTTGAGTAAGAAAGAGGAAGTGTACCAGTAGGCTTCTATTTATATCTTATTGGCAAAAAATTAAGCCGCATAGCCTGAAAGTGAATGTGTTAGTCACTCGGTTGTGTCTGCCTCTTTGCGACTTCATGGACTGTAGCCCACCAGGCTTCTCTCTGTTCATGGCATACTCTAGGCAAGAATACTGGAATGGGTAGCCATTCCAATATCCGGGGGATGGAGAAGCTATTGCCTTCTCCAGGGGATCTTCCCTACCCAGGCATCAAACTTGAGTCTCCTGCATTGGAGGAAGATTCTTTACTATCTGAACCACTACCTAAATGCAGAAAAGGCTGATGAATGGAACTTTTAGGCAAATGAGGAATAAGGCAGGAGAAAATGACATTTAAGTCAACTGATCTATAGTATTTTGTTTTTCTATACAGTGGTTTTTTCCCTATAATTGCCAAGTAGTTTGTATGTTGCCTTAACTTTAAAACACCATGAGTTATTTTAGATTAAGGGTAATTCTGATAAACTAGCTTGTCAAACAATTTTATGAAATCATTCCTAGGAAAAACAAAATCAACAACTGGAGTTTACTTTGGAAAACTTGACAACCACTGTAGTTGATTTGTTTGGAGCTGGGACAGAGACGACGAGCACCACTCTGAGATATGGGCTCCTCCTGCTGCTGAAGCACCCAGAGGTCACAGGTATGGGATGGTGAGCAGAGTGACTGCAGAAGAGATATTGGAAAGAGACTGGGAGTCTTTTCCATCTTGTTGCTCTTAGAGAATTATGTAAATCTCTGTTTGAGCAGCTTAATGTTTTCAGATTTAACGAAGAGATGGTATTGGGACATCTTTACATAATACAGGAGGATGACAGACAGGAGTGAAACACTGTGGAAAATAACAAAAGCAATAAAGCAGCATCTGGATTTCATGGGAGGTCATGTGTAGCAGGCACTCCCAGCATGAATTGGCCTGGGGCTGCATAATGTCTTTATTATGGAAAGGCCAATTTGTTGTCACCTCATTCTGAAAATGCAATGTTCTAAAGTTTTCTAAAGGGAAAATGGAAGCTCTCCTTGCTGCTGCTGCTGCTGCTAAGTCGCTTCAGTCATGTCTGACTCTCTGTGACCCCATATGGCAATCCATCAGGCTCCTCTGTCCCTGGGATTCTCCAGGCAAAAATACTGGAGTGGGTTGGCATTTCCTTCTCTGGATACTCTCCTTACTGAAGCCTACATGGAAATCCTAGAAATTTAGTGAGGTGGCCAGATATAACGTCTACTTTCTGGGAAGTGATCTAAAAATTTAGATTGACAAGAAATTGTACTATTCAGGTTTAAGGTGCCTGAAAATGTATTTTATTAGTCCAGAAGTCCGGTTCTAGAGAAACAGTGCTTGCCAAAATAAGAACTTTGGCGGTCTATAATTTTATCTTTTACAAAGAACATTATATAAGACATTTACATTTAAAGAGTTATGATTGTTCATAGCAATTTAGAAACAATGTCCTGTCATGTGTCAGGATGTCTCTACAATGACTATGAACTATTACAGATGAGAATCAGTCTTCTAAAGTTGGACAAGAAGAAGCCAGGAAACAGCAACAGATAGATCTTTAACAAATTTCTAAAACACAGAGAACATATTGAGGGGTGATAATAAAGTCAGTAGAGAAAATGAAGTTGTATCCTAAATATCAAAAAAGGAAGATCCTTCCCTGCTAGCTCAGTTGGTAAAGAACCCACCTGCAATGCAGGAGACCCAGGTTTGATTTCTGGGTCAGGAAGATTCCCCTGGAGAATGGATAGACTGCCCAGTCCAGTATTCTTGGACTTCCCTGGTAACTCAGATGATAAAGAATCCATCTCCAATGCAGGAGGCCTGAGTTTGATCCCTGGGTTGGGAAGATCCCATGGAGGAAGGCATGGCAAACCACTATAGTATTCTTGCCTGGAGAATCCCCATTGACAGAGGAGCCTGGCAGGCTACAGTCCATGGGGTCGCAGAGAGTCAGACACAATTGTGCAACTAAGCACAGCACAGAGAAGATTAAGTTGTGCCCTAAGTATCAGAAAAGGAAGATACATAATTAGGAAAAGTTGTTTATATCCCTACCATCCTGTAAGTTTCCACATTTAGAGGTAGCAGGTGTCAAACAGAAGAGGGGGAGACAAAGGCTGATAAAAGTAGCTCACCTAGCCACAACTGTTTGACAACTCCTTAGTGGCTCAGAAGGTAAAGAATCTGACTGCAATGAAGGAGACTCAGGTTCGATCCCTTGGTCAGAAAGATCCCCTGGAGAAGGGAAAGGTAATCCACTCCAGTATTCTTCCCTGGAGAGTTCCATGGACAGAGGAACCTGGAAGGCTACAGTCCATAGGATCACAAAGAGTTGGACATGACTGAGACACTAACACTTTCATTTTATCAGATCACTGTGTTCCCCCAGTAGGATGAGAGAGGTTTACTTTCTAAAGAAGTGGAATCTAAGAGGCCCTATGCCCAGGACACTGGGCAGAGACAGGAGGAAATAGTGAGGTCACAGCGTGGAAGAAAATTTAGGGAAGAATCCACATCTTGAATTCAGACTCAGCTCCGTTCTGCATCCTGCTTCCTGAAATTCAGCAGCAAGAGAAAAACTCCAGAGAGTGAACACTCTGGAGAAAAGACCTCTAAATATTGCCATGTAGATAGATAATTCTCTTGATGTGTCTAGCAGAGTGAAAGAAATAGAAACATTCACCTCAAGATAGAGGGTCATGAAATTTCAGAACACCAGGATAAAAGGGAAAATTGCAAAAAATTTCAGAGAAATGTAGCAGGTCATAGATAAAGGATTAGAGTTCACAACAGCATCAGAATTCAAGAGCAACTATCAAACTGGGTATTGATTTTATAAAGGGTATTTTCAGACCAGTGTGTCTGACAAAATTTTTACCCATTCTTTCCCTTTTCTCATCCAAATGCCTGAAGTCATGTCATAAGAAGTCATGGCTCCAGAAATCTTGAGAACTCATGAAGGAGAATGAAAGTGTCAGGGCTATTGCTAGGTATCAGGCATAGAAAATATCCACTTCAAAATGGATTAGATAGATAAAGCAGCTATGAAGGGAGACATCAAACAAAAGAGTAGTGATTGATGATCTGAGATTTCCTTATAAAAGGAAAACTATTACTTGGAGTTTGGAATATTTATCTCAGTATTTGGAAATAATTCTAGATCAAGATGCAGAAATTTATAAGATGAAATAAAGAGACCTATTTAAGTCCAAGAAAATACAAAAAATGAAACATAATCATAGTTGTCTGATCAGAAAGCTTTGTTTATATAGTCAGAATGATGATAAAATGAAATCCTAACAGCCAAAAGTTGTGATCTAAATATATTAGGGGAAATGAAGTAACAGGAATTATGTGTGTTATGTGTGTTCTGTATGAAGTGGAGATGGAGCTCTACTAATAAATTCTAATAATATACTATAATATATTAGTATATATATATTAGTATAATAATATACTAATAAATTCTCATCTCCCACAGGACAATATTGTCTAGAAATAGGTATGTTAAAATAGAAATAGTGAATTATTATTTAGAAATATAGCATCAATTTCAGAAGAAGCTGCTAGAATACTCAGTGTGGTGGCTTATGGAAATTGGAAGATGAAAAGAGTATCACTGCAAATTGTACAAATACACAAAAAGATGTATAATTTAACTTTTCTACCTCTATATTATTTTGTTAAAAATTAACATCTGATTCCTATTTTTCTTTCAGCAAGGACTATAATTCTTGAGGTTATGTTTTGTTTATATTTTGAAACAGTTCCTCATTTGTTTTATCATGTATGTTAATATAGAGATATGTATAGATGTATCTTAAGCATAGTTTGTAGGAAACGTACACACATCTATATGTCTGGGTGTAGTTCTGGGCATGTAACTGATTTTTTTTTAATTTTTGTTTATTTACTCATTTAGTTTTGGCTGTGCTGGGTCCTTGTTGTTGCATGTGGACTTTCTCTAGTTTTAGTGACTGGGGCTACTTTCTAGTTGCTGCATCCAGGCTTCTCCTTGTGATGGCTTCTCTTGTTGTGGAGCACAGGCTCTAGGGCACACAGGCTTAAGTAGTTACAACACGTAGGCTCAGTAATTGCAAGGCATGGGCTCAGTTGCCCCGCAGTATATGGAATCTTCCCAGACCAGAGATTGCACATGTGCTCCCTGGATTGGCAGGCAGATTCTTATCCACCAGGGGAGTCCTAACTGATGTTTATAATGATGTTGGAATACCTTCATAATGCCTCGTGTATCCCTGAATTCAGTCCTAAATATTCATTGGAACGACTGATGCTGAAGCTGAAACTCCAATACTTTGGCCACCTGATGTGAAGAATTGACTCATTGGAAAAGACCCTGATGCTGGGAAAGTTAGAAGGTGGGAGGAGAAGGAGACAACAAAGGATGAGATGGTTGGATGGCATTACCGACTCAATGGACATGAGTTTGAGCAAGCTCCAGGAGTTGGTAATGGACAGGGAAGCCTGGTGTACTGAGGTCCGTGGGATCGCAGAGAGTCAGACATGACTGAGCGACTGAACTGAACTGATCCCTGAACTGGTATGCAAATGTGATATGCGTTTTTCTTTTTTGCATTAATCATACTATCTCTTATCAGCTAAGGTCCAGGAAGAGATTGACCATGTGATTGGAAGACACCGGAGCCCCTGCATGCAGGACAGAAGCCACATGCCTTACACGGATGCTGTGATCCATGAGATCCAGAGATACATTGACCTGGTCCCTTCCAGTCTGCCCCATATGGTGACCCGTGACACTGAGTTCAGAAACTACATCATCCCCAAGGTTAGATTGGTTTCTCTTACAGTGACTTCAGTGGTCTTGACGTTCCCATTTCATGGTATGGGTGCAATCCTTAATGAACACAGATGAGAGAAGCACTAAAATCATATGTGAGGCAATTCAATGGTTTGTGTATTGTTTCCAGGTTAGTCTAGAAAGCTTTATAACAGATTTTGACAGGTAGCAGTGAAATCTTCCAAATTTGTTCTGCTTCGTTAATATTGTTTTTCTGATCTTAGCTGTTTACTTTTCTGAGCAATGTTAGTACTAGTTTGTCAATTTATCAAAGCTCTCTGCTGGGATTTTTATCAGTGTTACATTAGATCTATTTAGAAAGGTTTAACCTCATGACTTATTTTATCTTTGTGTTAATAAATATGCTATATACTTCCAGTTTTGGGGGGTTTATAGTTCTCTCAAAATTTTTCAGTGTACTGATTGGCTTGCAAATCTTTTGTTTTGTTTCCCCCCTAGGTGCTTAATATCATTCTTGCTTTTATAAACGTTTTAGTCTTTTCTATTTCTTTTATCTGGAATGTGGGAATATAATCAGCTTTTATCATTTGGTGATTTTAATGGTAGGAAACTTGCTAATTTTAAAATCATTACTAATAACCTTTCTCTAAATTAATTGCAATTTCTGTATACATTGCCCTGTAATCTGGGTTAATATCCATGTTTCATCTTTGTTTCATTTCTGATCTATAGGAGAGTGGAGGCTAACCTCTCACTACTGAGCATGTTTTATGTATATTTTGGTAGATTTAAAAAATTAGATTAGGAAAGTTTACCCTCTTTATTTTTTATGATTTATAGGTTATAATTGTTATATAATTTTTTCATATTGATTTCTGCAACTATTGTTATGATTATATGGCCTCAATTTCCCACTAAATACACATATTATAAGTATACACAGCTGAATTTGGTTTGCTACATTTTGTTCAGAACTTCTCTGTTTAAAGAATTTTGGTCTACTATATTTCTCCCTCAAAATTGTCTTGTCAGATTTCTGATATCAAGATAATGTTGTCCTTATAAAGTGAGATGAGAAATATTCCCTATGGTGGGCATATTTTATAAGTCTTCCCTTCTTCTACTTGTGGTCACCTAGCTGTGCTTTTGAAGTGCCTAATAACTTTTTGTTGAGTATCGATTGTTATAAATGAGAAAATGCTGAGTTTCAGACGATGTTTATATTCTTCCACAAAAAGTTCATCCTTCTCCTGGTGGATATTTGGAATGATATAACACCTCCCTTTTAAGTAAAATGTGGGCATTGACACAGACTAAAATTATTAATAACTTTAGATGTTAAGGCGGTGGAAGCATGAGTCTTAACCATTGGACCACCAGGGAGGTCCCCCCAGCCTGTATTTCAATTTTTCCCACTTTTACTGGAGTATCCTTTATGGTCTTTTTTTCCCCTTTTAAATTCAATATCCAACCAAAGAACAAGCATGAAATCTGGCTATCTTCACTTTTTAGTCTTCCATTATGAGTTCTCTTTGCCCTCTTTGTTTTCTTTCAGTACATTTCACTTTGTGAAGTGTCCAGGCCAATATTCATGTAAAATATTCTTCAAGCTGATTCTCTAGAAATTAGATTCCAGTTATGACTGGGCAAGAGAACTACACAGGTGCTTTGTGTTTCCCACTGAAATTCATTGGGAAGAGGGAGGCCACATCATGTCACTTACCTCATTATTGGTTCTGCACTGTTGTTCACATAATTAATATCTGTCAGGTTTTTCCATGGCCTATGTTCTGACTTTTTTTTTACATTTAATTAATAAAAATCTATGGCAAAGTACTAGAACTTGGTAAATTTCATGTTTATCATTCACCCTACAGTTTTAGCATTAATAGGTAAATGTTGCTTAAGTCAGTAACGCTAAGGTGAATTGTTATAAAATGATTTTTCTACTTTTTTTCATGCTTTCTGTATGTTTCTTTTTAAATTTTTTTCATTAATTCATTACTTTATTTTACTTTACAATATTGTATTGGTTTTGCCATACATTGACTTGAATCCACCATGAATGTACATGTGTTTCCCATCCTGAACCCCCCCTCCCACCTCCCTCCCCATACTATCCCTCTGGGTCATCCCAGTGCACCAGCCCCGAGCACCCTGTATTATGCATCAAACCTGGACTGGTGATTCTTTTCACATATGATATTTTACGTTTCATTGCCATTCTCCCATATCATCCCTCCCTCATCCTCTCCCACAGAGTCCGAAAGACTGTTCAATATATCTGTGTCTCTTTTGCTGTCTCACATACAGGGTTATCATTACCTTCTTTCTAAATTCCACATATATGCATTAGTATACTGTATTTTTGTTTTTCTTTCTGGCTTAGTTCACTCTGTATAATAGGCTCCAGTTTCATCCACCTCATTAGAACTGATTAAAGTGTATTCTTTTTAACAGCTGAGAATTATTCCATTGTGTATATGTACCACTGCTTTTTTATCTATTTGTCTGCTGATGGACATCTAGGTTGCTTCCGTGTCCTGGCTATTATAAACAGTGCTGTGATGAACATTGGGGTACATGTGTCTATTTTGACTCTCGTTTCCTCAGTGTGTATGCCCAGCAGTGGGATTACTGGGTCATATGGCAGTTCTATTTCCAGTTTTTTATGGAATCTCCATACTGTTCTCCATAGTGGCTGTGCTAGTTCGCATTCCCACCAACAGTGTAAGAGGATTCCCTTTTCTCCACACCCTCTCTGTCATTTATTGTTTGTAGCCTTTGGGATTGCAGCCATTCTGACTGGCATGAAATCATACCTCACTGTGGTTTTGATCTGCATTTCTCTGATAATGAGTGATGTTGAGCACCTTTTTATGCGTTTGTTAGCAATCTGTATGTCTTCCTTGAAAAAATGTGTGTTTAGTTCTTTGACCCACTTTTTGATTGGGTCTTTTATTTTTCTGGAATTGAGTTGCAGGAGTTGCTTGTATATTTTTGAGATTAATTCTGTCAGTTGCTTCATTTGGTTTATTTTCTCCCATTCTGAAGGCTGTCTTTTCACTTTGCTTATAGTTTCCTTTGTTGTGCAGAAGCTTTTAATTTTAATTAGGTCCCATTTGTTTATTTTTGCTTTTATTTCCAATATTCTGGGAGGTGGGTCATAGAGGATCCTCCTGTGGTTTATGTAGGAGAATGTTTTGCCTATGTTTTCCTCTACTTTAAAACTATAAAAGGAGTTTTATAGTTTCTAGTCTTATGTTTAGCTCTTTTATTTTGAGTTTATTTTAGTGTATGATGTTAGAAAGTGTTCTAGTTTCATTCTTTTACAAGTGGTTGACCAGTTTTCCCAGTATTACTTGTTAAAGAGATTGTCTTTTCTCCATTGTATATTCTTGCCTCCTTTGTCAAAGATAAGGTGTCCATAGGTGTGTGGATTTATCTCTGGGCTTTCTATTTTGTTCCATTGATCTATATTTCTGTCTTTGTGCCAGTACCATACTGTCTTGATGACTGTGGCTTTTTTAGTAGAGCCTGAAGTCAGGCAGGTTGATTCCTCCAGTTCCATTCTTCTTTCTCTTTTTTTTGTATTTGCATACAAATTGTGAAATTACTTCTTCTAGTTCTCTGAAAAATACCGTTGGTAGTTTGATAGGGATTGCATTGAATCTATAGATTGCTTTGGGTAGTATATTCATTTTCACTATATTGATTCTTCCAATCCATGAACACGGTATATTTCTCCATCTATTTGTGTCCTCTTTGATTTTCTTCACCAGTGTTTTATAGTTTTCTATATATAGGTCTTTAGTTTCTTTAGGTAGATATTTTCCTAAGTATTTTATTCTTTTTGTTGCAATGGTGAAAGGAATTGTTTCCTTAAATTCTCTTTCTGTTTTCTCATTGTTAGTGTATAGGAATGCAAGGGATTTCTATGTGTTAATTTTATATCCTGCAACTTTACAATATTCATAGATTAGCTCTAGTAATTTTCTGGTGGAGTCTTTGGGGTTTTCTATGTAGAGGCTCATGTCATCTGCATACAGTCAGAGTTTTAGTTCTTCTTTTCCATACTGGATTCCTTTTATTTGTTTTTCTGCTCTGATTGCTGTGGCCAAAGCTTCCAAAACTATGTTGAATAGTAGTGGTGAAAGTGGGCGCCCTTGTCTTGTTCCTGACTTTAGGGGAAATGGTTTCAATTTTTCACCATTGAGGATAATGTTTGTTGTGGGTTTGTCATATATAGCTTTTATTATGTTGAGCTATGTTCCTTCTATACCTGCTTTCTGGAGATTTTTTATTGTAAATGGATGTTGAATTTTGTCAAAGGTTTTCTCTGCATCTATTGAGATAATCATATGGTTTTAATGTTTCAGTTTGTTAATGTGGTGTATTACATTGATTGATTTCCAGATATTGAAGAATCCTTGCATCCCTGGGATAAAGCCCACTTGGTCATGATGTTTGCTCTTTTTAATATGTTGTTGGATTCTGTTTGCTAGAATTTTGTTAAGGGTTTTTACATCTATGTTCATCAGTGATATTGGTCTGTAGTTTTCTTTTTTTGTGGCATCTTTGTCAGGTTTTGGTAATTAGGGTGATGGTGGCCATTCTATGGCCTCATAGAATGAGTTTGGAAGTTTACCTTCCTCTGCAATTTTCTGGAAGAGTTTCAGTAGGATAAGTGTTAGTTCTTCTCTAAATTTTTGGTAGCATTCAGCTGTGAAGCCGTCTGGTCCTAGGCTTACGTTTGTTGGAAGATATCTGATTACAGTTTCAATATCCATGCTGGTGATGAGTCTGTTAAATTTTCTATTTCTTCCTGGTTTAATTTTGGAAAGTTGTACTTCTCTAAGAATTTGTCCATATTTTCCAAGTTGTCCACTTTATTTACATATAGTTGCTGATAATAGTCTCTTATGATCCTTTGTATTTCTGTGTTGTCTGTTGTGATCTTTCCATTTTCATTTCTAATTTTGTTGATTTGATTTTTCTCCATCTGATGATTATTTTCTCTCTTTCTTGATGAGTCCAGTTAATGGTTTGTCAATTTTATTTATCTTCTCAAAGAACCAGCTTTGGGTTTTGTTGATTTTAGCTATAGTCTCTTTTGTTTCTTTTGCATTTGTTTCTCCCCTAATTTTTAAGATTTCTTTCCTTCTACTAACCCTGGGATTCATAATTTCTTCATTTTCAAGTTGCTTTAGGTGTAGAGTTAGGTTATTTATTTGACTTTTTTCTTGTTTCTGGAGGTAAGCCTGTATTGCTATGAACCTTCCCCTCAGCACTGCTTTTACAGTGTCCTATAGGTTGGGGGTTGTTGTGTTTTCATTTTCATTCATTTCTATGCAAATTTTGATTTCTTTTTTGATTTCTTCTGTGATTTGTTGTTATTTGTTGAGCAACGTGTTGTTCAGCCTCCATATGTTGGAATTTTTAATAGTTTTTCTCCTATAATTGAGATCTAATCTTACTGCATTGTGGTCAGAAAAGATGCTTAGAATGATTTCAATTTTTTTGAATTTACCAAGCCCAGGATTTGACCTATCCTGGAGAAGGTTCTGTGTGCACTTGAGAAAAAGGTGAAATTCATTGTTTTGGGGTGAAATGTCCTATAGATATCAATTAGGTCTAACTGGTCTATTGTATCATTTAAAGTTTGTGTTTCCTTGTTAATTTTCTGTTTAGTTAATCTACCCATAGGTGTGAGTGGGGTATTAAAGTCTTCCACTATTATTGTGTTACTGTTAATTTCCCCTTTCATCCTTGTTAGGATTTGTCTTACATATTGTGGTTCTCCTATGTTGGGTGCATATATATTTATGATAGTTATATCTTCTTCTTGGATTGATCCTTTGATCATTATGTAGTGTCCATTTTGTCTCTTTTCACAGCCTTTGCTTTAAAGTCTATTTTATCTGATATGAATATAGCTACTCCTGCTTTCTTTTGGTCTCTATTTGTATGGAATATCTTTTTCCAGCCTTTCACTTTCAGTCTGTATGTGTGCCTTGTTTCGAGGTGGGTCTCTTGTAGACAACATATATAGGGGTCTTGTTTTTGTATCCATTCAGCCAGTCTTTGTCTTTTGGTTGGGGCATCGAAGCCATTTACATTTAAGGTATTATCGATAAGTATGACCCCGTTGCCATTTACTTTATTGTTTAGGGTTCGAGTTTATACATCCTGTCTGTGTTTACTGTCTAGAGGAGATCCTTTATCATTTGTTGGAGAGCTGGTTTGGTGGTGCTGAATTCTCTCAGCTTTTGCTTGTCTATAAAGCTTTTGATTTCTCCTTCCTATTTGAATGAGATCCTTGCTGGGTACAGAAATCTAGGCTGTAGGTTATTTTCTTTCATCACTTTAAGTATGTCCTGCCATTCCATTCTGGCCTGAAGAGTTTCTATCGAAAGATCAGCTGTTATCCTTATGGGAATCCCCTTGTGTGTTATTTGTTGTTTTTCTCTTGCTGCTTTTAATATTTGTTCTTTGTGTTTGATCTTTTTAAACTTGATTAATATGTGTTTTGGGTTGTTTTGTCTTAGGTTTATCCTGTTTGGGAATCTCTGGGTTTCTTGGACTTGGGTGATTATTTCCTTCCCCCATTTTAGGGAAGTTTTCAACTATTATGTCTTCAAGTATTTTCTCATGGTCTTTTCTTTTGTCTTCTTCTTCTGGGACTCCTATGATTTGAATGTTGGTGTGTTTAACATTGTCCCAGAGGTCTCTAAGGTTATCCTCATTTCTTTTAATTCATTTTTCCTTTTTCCTCACTGTTTCATTTATTTCTACCATTCTGTCTACTACCTCACTTATCCTATCTTCTGCCTCCCTTATTCTACTTTTAGTTCCCTCCAGAGTGTTTTTGATCTCATTTATTGCATTATTCAGTATATGTTGACTCTTTTTTATTTCTTCTATATAGGTCCTTGTTAAACCTTTCTTGCATCTTCTTGATCCTTGTCTCCAGGCTATTTATCTGAAACTCCAATTTGTTTTCAGGATTTTGGATCATTTCACTATCATTATTTGGAATTATTTGTCAGATAGATTCCCTATCTCTTCCTCTTTTGTTTGGTTTGGTGGCTCTTTATCCTGTTCCTTTACCTGCTCGGTATTTTTCTGCCTTTTCATTTTGTTTAGATTGCTCTGTTTGGGGTGGCATTTCTGTATTCTGGCATTTGGTGGTTCCTCTTTATTGTGGAGGTTCCTTGCTGTGGGTGGGGTTGGATGGGTGGCTTGTCAAGGTTTTCTGGTTAGGGAGGCTTGTGTCAGTGTTCTGGTGGGTGGAGCTGGATTTCTTCTTTCTGGAGTGCAATGAAGTGTCCAGTAATAAGTTTTGAGATGTCAGTGGGTTTGGTGTGACTTTGGTCAGCCTGTATAACGAGGCTCAGAGTTATGTTGCTGGAGAATTTGAGTGGTATGTCTTGCTCTGAAGCTTGTTGATGTCTTGCTCTGAAGCTTGTTGGCCTTTGGGTGGTGCTTGGTTTCAGTGTAGGTATGGAAGCATTTGATGAGCTCCTATCGATTAATGTTCCCTGGATTCAGAAATTCTCTGGTGTTCTCAGGATTTGGCCTTAAGCCTCCTGCCTCTGGTTTTCAGTCTTATTCTTACAATAACCTCAAGACTTCACCTTCTATACAGCACCAATGATAGAACATCGAAGTTAATGATGAAAAGTTTCTCCACAGTGAGCGACACCCAGAGAGGTACACAGAGTTACATGGAGAAGAGAAGAGGGAGGAGGGAGATAGACGTAACCAGGAGGAGAAGAGGGGAAATCAAAAGGTGAGAGAGCAAGCTAGCCAGTAATCACTTTCTTATGTGCTCTCCTCTATTTCTTTGCATTCATCGCTGAAGAAGGCTTTCTTATCTCTTCTTGCTGTCCTTTGGAACTCTGCATTCAGATGCTTATATCTTTCCTTTTCTCCTTTGCTTTTCACTTCTCTTCTTTTCACAGCTATTTGTAAGGCCTCCCCAGACAGCCATTTTGCTTTTTTGCATTTCTTTTCCATGGGAATGGTCTTGATCCCTGTCTCCTATACAATGTCACAAACCTTATTCCATAGTTCATCAGGTACTCTATCTATCAGATCTAGGCCCTTAAATCTATTTCTCACTTCCACTGTATAATCATTTTGGGGGGCTCCAAAATCACTGCTGATGGTGATTGCAGCCATGAAATTAAAAGATGCTTACTCCTGGGAAGAAAAGCTATGACCAACCTAGATAGCATATTCAAAAGCAGAGACATTACTTTGCTGACTAAGGTCCGTCTAGTCAAGGCTATGGTTTTCCCAGTGGTCATTTATGGATGTGAGAGTTGTACTGTGAAGAAGGGTGAACACCAAAGAATTTATGCTTTTGAACTGTGGTGTTGGAGAAGACTCTTGAGAGACCCTTGGACTGCAAGGAGATCCAACCAGTCCATTCTGAAGGAGATCAGCCCTGGGATTTCTTTGGAAGGAATGATGCTAAAGCTGAAACTCCAGTACTTTGGCCACCTCATGAGAAGAGTTGACTCATTGGAAAAGGCTCTGATGCTGGGAGGGATTGGGGGCAGGAGGAGAAGGGGACAACCAAGGATGAGATGGCTGGATGGCATCACTGACTCGATGGACATGAGTCTGAGTGAACTCCATGCGTTGGTGATGGACAGGGAGGCCTGGCGTGCTGTGATTCATGGCGTCGCAAAGAGTCGGACATGACTGAGCAACTGAACTGAACTGATGTGCTCTCCACAGTCTGAATCCCTCAGAGATGTTCATGGAGTTGCACACAGAAAAGAGGGAGGAAGGAGACAGGGGTGACCAGGAGAATGAAAGGGGGAATCAAAAGGAGAGAGGCAGATCCAGCCAGTAATCAGTTCCCTAAGTGTTCTCCACAGCTCAGAACAGAAGGCGATTCACCGATTTGGGTAGAGAAGAAAAGGGGAAAGGGCAAGATAGAGGGGACCTGTTGGAGAAAAAGGAGAGTCAAAAAGGGGGGAGAGCAATCAGGCCAGTGATCTTGCTCCCAAGAGCAATATGGGTCCTGTAAATTGGGTTCTTAAAGGTACAAAGTTGATAATAAATACCAACAAGCAAAAATTAAAAATCTTGAATTGAGGTTAGATTCTCAAAAATACAATATTAAAAAACAAACAAACAAAAAAAAAAACCCAAGAAACAAACAATCAAAAAAAACACAAAGTCACAGAAATTATAAAGTATATATATATGAGGTTTGCTTTAAAAATAGGGTCTTTTTTTTTTTTTTTGCAAGGTAAGAGTAGGTTATAAAAATGAAAACTAAAGGAGTATTGGGGACTTAAAAATAAGAAAATAAAATAATTTTTTTAATTTAAAAAATGATAATAGTAAAAATATATCTAAGACACTCTCTGGAGCTGTTGTGGACAGTGTGGGGTTAGTTCATTTTCAGATAGCTCCTTGGTCCGGCTTGTACTTCTCGCAGTCTATAGTCCCCTTCCTATGTAGTTGGTGCTAACTACAGAGTTTTAATCTATTGCACCTGAACCAAAGCTTCTGTTTGCTGATCTCTTCAGTGTCTAATTTCTGCCCTGACACAAGGGGCACAGGGGTGGTCACTTTTTTTTTAGTCTAGCTTGTTCAGTTGTGCTTTGGGGAGAGAGGAACACTGCAAAAAAATATCACTGGTGTGTGTTCACAGTGATTCAGCCACACTGGGTTTGCCCGTGCTCACAGCATATGTGTTTTCCCAGTTACACTGCTCAGACTCTAGTTTGCTCTGCTGGGAACTGTCTGATGTGGGCCCTGGTTTGCATGCACTTCCCTGCTCAGGTTCAGGTTCTTGGGTACTCCACAAAGGTGCAGACTTGGTTGGGCCTGCATTTTGCACCCATCCCAGGTCCAAGCAGCTCAGGTGACCAGGTCCTTGGCACGCGAAATTGCCCTCAGTTGAAGGCTGCAACTTATCCCCTCCTCCATCCCAGCCTCTCGGTTTTCTGGGTGTACAACAGGCACACCTTTTCAGGTGTGCTGTGTGTCTCTTCTGGGAAGCTGATCTCTGGCTGCGACCCTCCCGATGGATGTCAACCATCCAGAATCCCAAGAAGTCTTGGTTATCTAGGAAGTCTGATTGTAGTTTGGTATAGGATGCCTCCCTGGGGCTGCGATTGCCCCCTTCCAGCTCTGGCTGCCCTCGCCTGCCTGTCTCTGGTGGGGGATGGGCTGGGTCCGCAGCCAGCTAGCTCTGCTCAGTCCTTTGTTCTGTGAGCATGCCTGGCCGTGGTTAGGGCTTTTCGCGGGATCACTGCTGCTGCTGCTGCTACTAAGTCACTCAGTCGTGTCCAACTCTGTGCGACCCCATAGACGGCAGCCCATCAGGCTCCCCTGTCCCTGGGATTCTCCAGGCAAGAACACTGGAGTGGGTTGCCATTTCCTTCTCCAATGCATGAAAGTGAAAAGTGAAAGTGAGGCCGCTCAGTCAGGTCCGACTCAGCGACCCCATGGACTGCAGCCTACCAGGCTCCTCTGTCCATGGGATTTTCCAGGCAAGAATACTGGAGTGGGGTGCCATTGCCTTCTCCAGGATAGCTATTCCACAGTCTGGGTTGCTATCTCAAGCTAGTTCCCTCAGATTGCCCTTATCTTAAGCAATACAGCCTGCTCCTCCCTGTCCCTCCCTCGTTTGCTAGTGGGGGATGCAAGCTTCTGGGCTGTTGCACCACTGGGAGTTGCGGTTAGGCACGTAATCTGTGGGGTTTCATTATTTATTTATTTATCCTCCTGGTTATTTTGCCTTCTGAGATTCCAAGGCTCTCCACAGACCCGCCGGAGAGAGTGTTTCCTGGTGTTTGGAAACCTCTCTTTTTTTTTTTTTAAGACTCCCTTCCCGGGACGGATCTCAGTCCCTACCCCTTTTGTCTCTCTTTTTATCTTTTATATTTTGTCCTACCTCCTTTTGAAGACAATGGGCTGCTTTTCTGGGTGCCAGATCTCCTCTGCCAGCATTGAGAAGTTGTTCTGTGGAATTTGCTTGGGGCTCAAATGTTCTTTCGATGAATTTGTGGGGGAGAAAGTGGTCTCCCGATCCTATTCCTCCACCATCTTAGGATCACCCACCCCCCTTTCTATATGTTTTTAAGCTAGCATCCATATCTAAAGAACCCTGCCATATACTTTAAGACAAACAATCTGCATGGCAATGATAAATACCAGCAGTTGCTATTATACTTATTGTTATTATTACAGAAGTTATTATTAATTAGATGAGAAATCTGTTTATAAAAGCCTTATGAACATATAATCCAGACATCCCAAACTCTAACAGTGTCTCCCCGTTTTAAACCATAATCCACATATTGCTGCTGCTGCTGCTAAGTCGCTTCAATCATGTCCAACTCTGTGCAACCCCATAGACGGAAGCCTACCAGATTCCCCCGTCCTTGGGATTCTCCAGGCAAGAACACTGGAGTGGGCTGCCATTTCCTTCTCCAGTGCATGAAAGTGAAAAGTGAAAGGGAAGTTGCTCAGTCATGTCTGACTCTTCACAACCCCATGGACTGCAGCCTACCAGGCTCCTCCATCCATGGGATTTTCCAGGCAAGAGTACTGGAGTGGGGTGCCATTACCTTCTCCAAATCCACGTATTAGATGAGTGAAAACTAAAGTAGTAAAATAAAACAGCTGATGGGGACAGACACCAGTATGATAAGAAGAATGGATTCATAAGGTCTAACACCCTTAGGACCCATGGACTCACTACTTCAAATATCACTGTCACTTGCCTTAAGCTTATTCCTTGCTTATTACTTCTTTGTCTGGCTCAAAATGCCATTGTCTTTCTTTGGACCTAGGATTTCTCACCTGTAGGTCATATGATTGGAATGAATAATTTATAACATTTTTTCCAGTTCCATTACTTCTTTATAATTCAGTTTATCTTCATCTTTTCTTCCCAGGGCACAGGTGTATTAGTATCACTGAGTTCTGTGCTGTATGATGACAAAGTATTTCCTAACCCAGAAATGTTTGACCCTGGCCACTTCCTGGATGAGAGTGGTAACTTTAAAAAGAGTGACTACTTCATGCCTTTCTCAGCAGGTAACAAAATTTTTTCCTTCATTACTTCAAAGGACAAGATGCTTTCTGGTGGCGGGGGTGGAGTGGGGGGTGGGGATCAGTTGGGACTTCTTATAAAATTCCCACTCAGGGACTGGTTGAACTGCTCTTTTCCTATACTCAGGTGTATCAATTGCAATGCCCACACACTTTCCCTCCTCATAATATATGCTCTTTATTGGACTAAGTCACCAAAGCTTTGGAAAGATGACCCAATTCTTTCAAATTCAGAAATAAAATTTGAGCTAGGTGCTGAAAATATAAGAAAGAGAAGTGCACTTTAACCAAAAGGAACCATGTGTCGTAAAACTTGAAACTTCAAGAGGTGTTGAAGATTGATGAAGATGTAGTTAGAGGAGAGAACAGAGGCTGTGAGGAGTAGAAATAAAGGTGATGGGGACATCAGACTAAGAACATTAAATACAACTATACTGTGTGTTTCCAGGGGAAAAAAAAAGATCGATGAAAACATGAAATATCAAATTGCATGAGAATGGTTAATGAAGTACTTGGCATAGTGCCAAAGCTCATTGAAAATTTGTGCAAATAAGGGTAGCTGTTAAGATATGAAATTATGTGGACAGCATGTGTATCCATCCTATGTCTGTCTATCTAACTGTTGTGGCTTACATTTATCCATTCAACCATTCATCAATGGTTACTTTCTAACCACTGATAAGTAACACATTGGCCAGTTCCTCATGAAATTCCCCCACAGCTGTGAGAGATTGGAATGCCAGATGTGCATGCCAGCTCTAACAGCCAGAAACACAGTGTTCAAGGAGTATGTACTCTCTGTGTTTGTTATTTTCAGGAAAACGGATTTGTGCAGGAGAAGGCCTGGCCCGCATGGAGGTGTTTTTATTCCTGACAGCGATTTTACAAAAATTTACTTTGAAATCTGTGGTTGACCCAAAGGACATCGACACCACCCCAACTGCCAATGGGTTCGCTTCTGTGCCACCTCCTTACAAGCTCTGCTTCATTCCTCTGTAAGGAGGTGTCTCCAATGATGTGGTCTTCAACTCCTTCTCGTCTGGGGCATTGGTCACCTCCTTTCCTCTTCATTCTTCTGCCTAGGAATCCCTTCTCAACCTCTCTTCTTGTTATGGTGCAGTTTCACTGCAGAAATGTATCCGCTATTCTCCATGTCCTGTAACATTTGTATTGGCCAACACATATGCTAATACTTTATCTATTATTGAGTAGCACTATGTAGTCAATACAAAATAGAACAAGATGATTAGTGTATGGCAATGGAGAGTCATTATTCCAGTGTATGTTCCTAATAAAAAGCCTAATTTGATGAGCCAGTTCTCAGAGTTTCCTTATGGTGTGCCTAATACAAGTAAGAAAGGAAAGAAAGTAATTCAAAGAAGTCATGTTGGTCTCATAGTGATCAGCACAGAGGACTAGGGAGATTAAGCAGGAAAGTTCTCTTGGCTGCATGTCACCTAGAGTTACTTGAGGTTTGGATTTGAAACTGAAAGAGATTGTGTCCAGGAGTGCCTCCATAGGAAAATACTGAGATCAGTGATAGTAAGAAATTAAATCCAAAGTAAGCCACAGAAAACTACAAATGAAAATTAGAGCAGAAATCAGTGAAATTGCAAACAAGGAATCAAGATAAAAATCAATGAGACCAAAGCTAATTCTTTGAAAAGTTGAACAGAATTGATAAACCCATAAGTAACCTATTCCTCACTCCGAGAGAAGACACACATTATTAATATCATTGCTAAAAGAGGGACCATAACTTTAAGTCCCAGAGCACTAAAAGAATAATTAGGGATTATTATGAAGCAGTATGCCCACCAGTTTGAGAAGTTCAATGATATCAGTTAATTTCACACACAATCTGTCAAAATTCACACAGGAAAGGGTGACATCAACTAGTTGAAACTAGTTGAAAGACTTCTGTACCCTTAGTGAATGTGAACCTAACCACATCAAAGCCAGAAAAAGAAAGAGATCCTCTCTCATCACAACTACCAAACCCAACAATATGCAATATAATTGGGCAGGTATTCCCCTCCCAGCTCTCAGCTTCTCCTTGAGGAACAAAGGAGTTGGCATGCACATCCAACCTCTCACAGCTGTGGGGGAGTTTCATGAGGAACTGGCCTCTGTGTTACCTGTCTTGGAGCATTGATAGGACTCAACAAGCTGTAGATACCCGGGAGTTTCTAGAACATAAGAAGCAGGCTGGGCCAGAACACAGGTTTGAGAGACCTCCAGAATCTCTGGCTGAGCTGATTGGTGAAGTTCTTCTCCTCCTTGTGACTAGTCAGTGAAGACTGAAACCAGCTTTTGTCTAATGTGCAAACCGCAATGCAGAGAGTCAAGGAAAATGTAGAAACAGGAGATGTGTGATTGACCTAAAACATCATTCAAAATAAGTCATGAAGTTGTTCACTGTGGCCTGGAGAACAGTAAAGAAATGAAGTAGGAGTTTCAACAACAGGGCAGAAAATTCAAAGGTATGAAACAGAAGTCATAGAGCTGAAGACTACTTTTTGTATTTAAAAAAATCATTAGAGAATGTAACAGTAGACTAGATCAAGCAGAACAAAAGATCAGCAAACTTGAAGATAAGTCATCGGAAATTATTCAATTGAAAGAAAAAAGAAAAAAGGAAGAAAAAGAAAAGAAGTTTAAGGGACTTATAGAACACTGTCAAGTAGATCAATACATGCAGCATAGGAGTCGTAGACAGAGAAGAGAGAAAGAGAAAGGACCAGAAAGCTAATTGAAATTAACAATGGCGAAAACTTCCCACATCTGGGAGAGGAAGTGCACATAGAAGGAAGGAGGTACCAAGCAGAACACCCCTTACTCAGGGAATAAAATGGTTACTGCAAGAGAGTGATAGCTTTTTTATTCAAAAGAAGCTGGTCTGGTTCTATTAGAGTTAGAACCATGTGAGTTAGACAGGAAAGTAGTATTTTGGTTTGTCCTGGTTAAAATGTTCCCTGAGACATGGGTTCACTTAAATTCTAAAGGTTACAGAACCAAACTTTTCTGACTCCATTTTAATAAGCTGGCACAGTAATTATTAACTGTATTAATATTTATTTTGAAAGTCACTGATTAGTGTGAATCATGGAATATTGAACACTGGTACCATATAAAGGAATTATAAAAATCAAACAAAGCCCATAGCATAAAGAAGGAATTAATAAAAATCATAGTGGAAATAAGTAAAACAGAGACTAAAAGAATGATAGAAAAGACCAACAAAACTAAGAATTGGGTTTTTTGATAAGGAAAAGAAAATTGATAAATTTTAGCCAGACTCTTTATGGAAATTAAGAGTGGAACATATAAAATTAGAAATCATTGAGAAGTTACAACCAATATCACAGAAATACAAAGACTCATCAGAGAATACTACCAACAGTTATTTGCCAATGAACTGGACAACCTAGAAGAAATGGATACATTTCTAGAAACATACAATCTTCCAGGACTAAATCAAATGAAATAGATAATCAGAACAGATGAATTACTAGTACTGAAATTGAATAAGTAGTAATTAAAAAATCTGCCTACAAACAACCATTCAGGACTGGATGGCTTCACAGGAGAATTTTACCAAACATTTAAAAAATAGTTGAGAATTCCCTGGTGATTCAGTGATTAGGACTTTGTGCTTTCATAGCTGGTGATCAGATTCAATTCCTGGTCAGGGAACTAAGAACCCACAAGCTGCACATCACAGCCAGAAAAAAATAGTTAATACCTATCCTTCTCAAACTATTCCAAAAAACTGAAGAGGAGGGAACACCTCCAAACTCATTCTGTGAGACCATCACTACTTTGATACCAAACCAAGACACTACTAAAAAAGAAAACTACAGATCAATATCCCTGATAAACAAAGAAGTCCTGAAAAAATATTAGCTGAATTCAACAATACATAAAAATGATCATATACCATGATCTTTTGTGGTTAATTTTAGGGATGCAAGGATGATTCAACACCTACAAATCAATCAAAGTGATATACCACATTAACAAAACAAAGGGTTAAAATCACATGATCATCTTCCCAATGCAGAGAAAGCATTTGAGAAAATTCAATATCTATTCACGATGAAAAAAAAAAAAAAAAGACTCTTAACAGATTTGGTATAGAGGGAACATATTTCAAGATAGTAAAGGCTATTTATGACAAACCAACAGATAACATCATATACACAATGGAATTTAACTCAGCCATGATAAAGAATGCAATTTTGCCATTTTCAGAACGTGGATAATCCTGAAGGGTTTTATGCTTAGTGAGATAAATCAGATACAGAAAGACAAATACTGGACCCTTTAAGTTATTCAGTTCAGTTCAGTCACTCAGTTGTTTCTGACTCTTTGCTATCCCATGAAACACAGCACGCCAGGCCTCCATGTCCATCACCAACCCCTGGAGTCCACCCAAACCCATGTCCATTGAGTTGGTGATATCATCCAACCATCTCATCCTCTGTCGTCGCCTTCTTCTCCTGCCCCCAATCCCTCCCAGCATCAAAGTCTTTTCCAATGAGTCAGCTCTTCGCATGAGGTGGCCAAAGTACTGGAGTTTCAGCTTCAGCATCTGTCCTTCCAAAGAACACCCAGGACTAATCTCCTTTAGGATGGACTGGTTGGATCTCCTTGCGGTCGAAGAGACTCTCAAGAGTCTTCTCCAACACCACAGTTCAAAAGCATCCATTCTTCGGCGCTCAGCCTTCTTCACCGTCCAACTCTCACATCCATACATGACCACAGGAAAAACCATAGCCTTGACTTGACGGATCTTTGTTGGCAAAGTAATGTCTCTGCTTTTGAATATGCTATCTAGGTTGGTCATAACTTTCCTTCCAAGAAGTAAGCATCTTTTAATTTCATGGCTGCAATCACCATGTGCAGTGATTTTGGAGCCCAAAAAAATAAAGTCTGACACTGTTTCCACTGTTTCCCCATCTATTTGCCATGAAATGATGGGACTAGGTGCCATAATCTTAGTTTTCTGAATGTTGAGCTTTAAACCAACTTTTTCACTCTCCTCTTTCACTTTCATCAAGAGGCTTTTTAGTTCCTCTTCACTTTCTGCCATAAGGGTGGTGTCATCTGCATATCTGAGGTTATTGATATTTCTCCCGGCAATCTTGATTCCAGCTTATGCTTCTTTATGGAATATAAACTGTAAAAATATCTAATCACCATGTTGTACATCTAAAATTAATATAGTATTAACTATGAAAAAAGTGAAAGTATTAGTCGCTCAGTTGTGACTATAGCCCACCATGCTCCTCTGTCCATGTTCATTCTCCAGGCAAGAGTACTGGAGTAGGTTGCCATGCCCTCCTCCAGGGGATCTTCTCAACCCAAGGATCTATCCCAGGTCTCCTTTGCAGGCAGATTCTTTACTGCTTGAGCCACCATGGAAGTTCGATTTAACTAAGACAATTAAAAAAAAGGAGGGGGGGGGGCTTCCCTGGTGCCTTAGACAGTAGAGAATCTGCTTGTTAATGTGAGAGACCCAAGTTCAATCCCTGGATCAGGAAGATCCCCTGGAGGAGGGCATGGCAACCCACTCCAGTATTTTTGCCTGGAGAATCCCATGTGCAGAAGATCTTGGTGGGCTACAGTCCCTGGGGTCGCAAAGAGTTGGACACTTCCACTTTTTTCAATAAAAAATAACTTGGGGTGTCAGTAATTTTACATTTTATGGACAATTTTATTTCAGAAATTTACCTTTAAGGAGACTCTGTATATGCATAGCAGATTAAAAACATACATAATCTTGTCCTGTGTCAGAATCTCACTGAAATGACTATAATCTCAATTACAAATGAGATTTAGTCTTTTATACTTGGAGAAGTGTATCCCTTAATACACCACTATGCATATTCCAAGTGCAAAGATCTTCTCATTCATTACAGTAAAACATTTTGTGCTCAGAAGTTATTATTGATACAATAGTATCTAATAGATAATCTATATGTAAGTTTTTCTAACTTTCCTAGAATATCCATTATAGCTTTTTTTCCCCTTTGCAATTCAGTATCCAGTGAAGAAAATGGCATGTAATTTGGTTATATTTTCCCTTTGGTCTCCTGTAATCAAGAATAAATTCACTTTGTTTCTTTATTCACATTCATTGCATTTACCTTTTGGGGCTCCAAGCTAGTAGTCATGTGAAATGTTTGTTTTCTAGAGATTAGATTCCAGCTATGATTTTGGCAAGAGAACTACATAGATGCTATATGTATGTCCCACTGAATCTCATTGAGAAGATGGAGGCACGTAATATCACACATCCCATTACTGGTTATGTCAACCTCCTCACTCACTAAACAAGGAGGTATTTCCAGATGTCCTCATGGCAGAGGTTTCATCATTTAATACATAAGTAATAAAAATTTATGGCATCGTACTTTAAGAACTTGTGGATATTCTACAGTCAAAGCATTCACTCAAGAGCTTTTGCATTTGTTGATGGTCCTAATCTGAATTGTTACCAAATGATCTTTTTTTTTTTTTTTCTATTTTATCCTCTCTTCTGTGTTTTTAAGCTAGGATCAATCCATAGTGATGATTTGCCCCATATTTTTTAATTAAGGGAAACAAATTACATTGCAGTGATAAACACACCTTTGTTGTTATTGAACTCTTTCTCATTATCCAGAAGAGGTCCTTTTTCATTAGGTCAGAATTATTTGTATGTTTACAAAGGCCCTGGAAATAGATACTTTGGACATTTCAAGTGTCAGCAGAGATTTTCATTTTAGGCCACATGCGAGGTGAATGAAAACTAAAGTAATGAAATAGAGCAGCAGATGGGTACAGACACCACTGTCCAGACTCTCTGCAAGCAGGACAGATTCAGGTCTGGTAGCCAATCACCCATGTCCTTGGTACTTCAAATGCTATGGGAGGCTACTTTAACAAGATTGCTGCCATTAAACTTATGGTATTAAACTTATCCATGCCTATTGCTTTGTCTGTCTGATTTGAAATGCCTCTGCTCCTCTTTGGACCTAGGCTTCCTCATCTATGGGCTGAGTTGCAACATTTCTTCCAGCTCCATGACTTCATAACACATTTCAGGACACAACCATATTTACATTTCTGACATCTGTGCTGGATAATGACAAAGAATCCTCCAACCCAGAGGGGTTTGACCCTGGCCACTTCCTGGAGGAGAGAGGCAACTTGCAAAAGAGCAATTGGCAGAAAAAAAATTATTTCCTTCAGTATTTCGTGGAACAAGACACCTTTTTGAGATCAGATAGAACTTACATGGTGCCCACTCTGGGGCTGGTAGGATGGCTGTTTGTCCATGATCAGGAGCACCAGTCCCTAAGCCCACGTGGTCCCCCCACTTCATGATACACCATTGGGCCAGATCACTGAGGCTTTGAAAGGTGATCCAGTTCTTCCAAATTGAGAAAATTAGAGTATGAGTTGATGAAATTCTTCCTCTAGACACATCACTGTGTGTCTGAGAACTCCTTAGAATGTAAAACTCATCTATTTCTGCTTTATTGACTATGCCAAAGCCTTTGACTCTGTGGATCACAAGAAACTGTGGAAAATTCTGAGAGAGATGGGAATACTTGACCTGCCTCTTGAGAAACCTACTGGTTCCAAATAGGAAAAGGAGTATGTCAAGTCTGTATATTGTCACCATGCTTACTTATCTTATATGCAGAGTACATCGTGAGAATGTACTGGGCTGGGCTGGAGGTAGCAAAAGCTGGAATCAAGGTTGCCAGGAGAAATATCAATAACCTCAGATATGCAGATGACACCACCCTTATGACAGAAAGTGACAAAGAACTAAAGAGCCTCTTGATGAAAGTGAAAGAAAAGAGTGAAAAAGTTGGCTTAAAGCTCAACATTCAGAAAACTAAGATCATGGCATCCAGTTCCATCAGTTCAATTCACTTAATTCGCTCAGTCGTATCTGGCTCTTTGCGACCCCATGAATCGCAGCACGCCAGGCCTCCCTGTCCATCACTAACTTCCGGAGTTCACTCAAACTCACGTCCATCGAGTCTTTGATGCCATCCAGCCATCTCATCCTCTGTCGTCCCCCTTTCCTCCTGCCCCCATTCCCTCCCAGCATCAGAGCCTTTTCCAAAGAGTCAACTCTTCGCATGAGGTGGCCAAAGTACTGGAGTTTCAGCCTTAGCATCATTACTTCCAAAGAAATCCCAGGGCTGATCTCCTTCACAATGGACTGACTGGATCTCCTTGCAGTCCAAGGGACTCTCAAGAGTCTTCTCCAACACCACAGTTCAAAAGCATCAATTCTTTGGCGTTCACCCTTCTTCACAGTCCAACTCTCACATCCATACATGAATACTGGAAAAACCATAGCCTTGACTAGACGGACCTTTGTTGGCAAAGTAATGTGTCTGCTTTTCAATATGCTATCTAGGTTGGTCATAACTTTTCTTCCCAGGAGTAAGTATCTTTTACTTTCATGGCTGCAATCCCCATCTGCAGTGATTTTGGAGCCCAAATAAATAAAGTCTGACACTGTTTCCACTGTTTCCCCATCTATTTTCCATGAAGTGATGGGACCAGATGCCATGATCTTCGTTTTCTGAATGTTGAGCTTTAAGTAGGTTTCTCAAGAGGCAGGTCAGGTGGTCTGGTATTCCCATCTCTTTCAGAATTTTCCACAGTTTCTTGTGATCCACACAGTCAAAGGGTTTGGCATAGTCAATAAAGCAGAAATAGGTGTTTTTCTGGAACTCTCTTGCTTTTTCCATGATCCAGCAGATGTTGGCAATTTGATCTCTGGTTCCTCTGCCTTTTCTAAAACCAGCTTGAACATCAGGAAGTTCATGGTTCACGTATTGCTGAAGCCTGGCTTGGAGAATTTTGAGCATTACTTTACTAGCGTGTGAGATGAGTGCAATTGTGTGGTAGTTTGAGCATTCTTTGGCATTACTTTTCTTTGGGATTGGAATGAAAACTGACCTTTTCCAGTCCTGTGGCCACTGCTGAGTTTTCCAAATTTGCTGGCAGATTGAGTGCAGCACTGTCACAGCATCATCTTTCAGGATTTGAAATAGCTTTACTGGAATTCCGTCACCTCCACTAGCTTTGTTCATAGAGATGCTTTCTAAGGCCCATTTGCCTTCACATTCCAGGATGTCTGGCTCTAGATGAGTGATCACACTGGATTTACTCTTAACTATTGCTAAAACTTTATAATCTTAGCTTTTACATTTAGATTATTGATTCAGGGCTTCTCAGGTGGTGCTAGTGGTAAAGAACCCACCAGCCAATGCAGGAGACATAGATTATTGATTCATTCAGTTAATTTTTATTTGTGATGGGAAATAATGATTATGTTTCCCTTTTTATGAACATGAATCTTATCCAATTTTTGGAGCAATATTTGTAGAGAGTATATTGGTTTTTGTATCTTTTAAAAAGTTATTTATTCATTTATTTATGTGTGACTGTGCTGGGTCTTTGTTGCTACAAGAGTTTTTCTCTAGTTGCAGCCCGCGGGGGCTACTCTCTAGTTACTGTGTGTGGGCTTTTCACTGCAGCGGCTTTTCTTGTCGCAGAGCATTGGCTCTAAAGTGCATAGACTTGAGTAGCTGTGCCACGTGGGCACAATAGCTGTCTCTCCTGGGCTCTATAGCACAGGCTCAGTAGTCGCAGCACATGGACTTGGTTGCTCCACAGCACATAGGATCTTTCTGGATCAGGGGTCTATCCGGTTGGTATCTCCTGCATTTGTGGTGCATTCTTTACCACTGAGCCACCAGAGAAGCCTCTTTTTTTGTTGTTGTTGTTCCTTAAAGAAAGATTTCCACATTTTACTTGTATAAAAATATACAGGGAATAATAAAAGAGTTGCAGACCTTTTATATAATATTAGGGGATGGAAGTCTTCCCCAAGTTTGCATTAATTATTTTTTAAACATTAAAAACCTGTTTATGTATATGTAATACATGAATTTGTATGTATATCTGCTTTGCAATGTCGGTGGAAATCATTAATAAACAATCTCTAATAGGAAGAGAAAAGATTTTTGATTCAAACTGAGGACTATTACCCAGAAGGCAACCTCAGATAACTCTGAGGAGCTGCTCTGGATTTTCTGCACAGTTTCATACCTTGTCAGAATGAAGAACATCAATAAGTCAGGGATACATTCTTTTGAGGTTTAAAACAATAGCAACAAAAGATCAGCATGGACACAGAGAGTTAGTATGGCATTGGCATCTGGGAGGGGAGTCTTATCATTGGAGTCCCAGCATTGATGTCCCAGGAACAGGACATTTAATCTTTATATTTAATATGGACATTATTTCTGGTCAGTGCATCTTTTTCTTCAATGATTAAACAAATGTAGAGTGTGTTTGATAGCCTACAAACTGTTTTTATTTTAGTTAACATAATATTCAAGTTAAATTATGTATAAGCCAGAATGACTCCCCCATACCTCAATATGTGAAAATTTCTTCCATTAGTATTCATTTATCAATCTGTTCATTTACACATCATTACCTCCCTACTTCTGTATGTATTCCTCAACAATTTTTGTATACAGAGCAGTAATAGCATGTATACAGAAGAGTTATCATTGATTCAACAATACTATCTAATATACAGGTTATAAGTAAATTTCCCAGTTTTCTTGAATAACATTTTTTCTTTTTTTAAAAGAAAAACACCAATACAGTATACTAACACCTATATATGGAATTTAGAAAGATGGTAATGATAACCCTGTATGCGAGACAGCAAAAGAGACACCAATATATTGAACCGTCTTTTGGACTCTGTGGGAGAGGGAGAGGGTGGGGTGATTTGGGAGAATGGCATTGAAACATGTATAATATCATATAAGAAATGAACCGCCAGTCCAGGTTCGATGCAGGATACAGGATGCTTGGGGCTGGTGCACTGGGATGACCCAGAGGAGTGGTATGGGGAGGGAGGTGGGAGGGGGGTTCATGATTGGGAACACGTGTACACCCGTGGTGGATTCATGTTGATGTATGGCAAAACCAATACAATATTGTAAAGAAATTAGCCTCTAATTAAAATAATAATAATAATAAAAAAAAGAATCTGCCTGCCACTGCAGCAGACACAGGTTCCATCTTTGATCTGGGAAGATCCCACATACCACAGAGCATCTAAATCCCGTGAGAAAAAAGAAAGAAAGAAAGAAAGAAAAAGAAAAGATTTTCTTTATTGATTTTTTTTGGGGGGGGGGAACTTTATAGCTTTTTTTGTTTTCATTGCAAATCAATATCCAGCCAAGAACAAGCCTATAATTTGGTTATCTTTCCCTGTTTCCTCCTGTTATCAGTTCTCTTTGCCTTGTTTGTTTTCTTTTAGTACATTTAACTTTGTGAAGAGTTCAGTTTAGTAGTCATGTAAAATTTTCCTCAGGCGGTTTTATGTGATTGTTTCCTGGACACAGATTCCAGTTATGATTTGGTAAGAGAATTGCATGGGTATTTTGTGTATCCCACTGAAATTCATTAGGGAGGTGGAGCACATAGTATCACTTATCCCATTGTTGGTTATGCAATGTTGTTCACACGATAAAGTGGTATCTGCCAGATTTCTCTATGGCAAAAGTTTTTTTAATATTCAATTAACTGAATGTTTCTTTATGGCTTTCTGAATATCATGCTTCTTATTCATTTACCTAGCAGTTTTTAGCATTAATAGATAAAAATTGCTTTAAATAATGATCCTAAGTTGAATGGCTGTAAAATGATTTTTCTAATTTTGTCATCCTTCTGAGTTTCAAAGCTAGAATTAATCTGTAATAAGGTCTACTCTCTCTATATTTTTTTTTACTTTATTTTACTTTACATTACCGTATTGGTTTTGCCATACATTGACCTGAATCCACCATGGGTGTATACGAGCTCCCAATCCTGAATCCCCCTGCCACCTCCCACCCCATATCATCTCTTTGGATCATCCCCGTGTACCAGCCCCAAGCATCCTGTATCCTGTATCGAACATAGGCTGGTGCTTCGTTTTTACATGATAGTATACATGTTTCAACGTTATTCTCCCAAATCATCCCACCCTCTCCCTCTCCCACAGAGTCCAAAGTCCGTTCTATACATCTGTGTCTCTTTTGCTGTCTCGCATACAGGGTCATCATTGCCATCTTTCTAAATTCCATATATATGTGTCAGTATGCTGTATTGGTGTTTTTCTTTCTGGCTTACTTCACTCTGTATAATAGGTTCCAGTTTCATCCATCTCATTAGAACTGATTCAAATGAATTCTTTTTAATGGCTGAGTAATACTCCATTGTGTATATGTACCACAGCTTTCTTATCCATTCATCTGCTGATGGACATCTAGGTTGTTTCCATGTCCTGGCTATTATAAACAGTGCTGCAATGAACATTGGGGTACATATGTCTCTTTCAATTCTGGTTTCCTCGGTGTGTATGCCCAGCAGTGGGATTGCTGGTAAGCAAGGTAAAAAGACAGCCTTCTGAATGGGAGAAAACAATAACAAATGAAGCAACTGACAAACAACTAATCTCAAAAATATACAAGCAACTTATGCAGCTCAACTCCAGAAAAATAAACGACCCAATCAAAAAATGGGCCAAAGAGCTAAACAGACATTTCTCCAAAGAAGACATACGGATGGCTAACAAACACATGAAAAGATGCTCAACATCACTCATTATCAGAGAAATGCAAATCAAGACCACAATGAGGTACCATTTCACACCAGTCAGAATGGCTGCGATCTGAAAGTCTACAAGCAATAAATGCTGGAGAGGGTGTGGAGAAAAGGGAACCCTCTTACACTGCTGGTGGGAATGCAAACTAGTACAGCCACTATGGAGAACAGTGTGGAGATTCCTTAAAAAACTGCAAATACTCTATATTTTTAAATTAAGACAATAATTTGTGTGGCAATGGTAAACACTAATATTTGTTACTGTGTTCCGTGTTGTTATCACAAAAGAGGTTATAACTCCAGATATTTTAAATTAACAATAATGATTTGTTTTAAATCATAAACCACATATGAGATTAAGTCATAAACCACATATGAGATGAGTGAAAATTCACATAATAAAATAAAGCAGCTGGTGGGGACTTATACTAGTATGATAATCAGATTGGATTCATAACATCTGACATCCTAGGACCCAGGTACTGAGTATTTCAGATGCTGTCAAAGTTCACGTTAGCAACAACACTGCCACTTGTCTTAAATTTATCCTTGTTTGTTACCTGTTTCTTCTGCCTCAAAATACCACTGCCCTTCTTTGGACCTAGGATCATTCATCTATATCATAAGACTGGAATAAATAATTTGTAACATTTCTTCCAGCTCCATGACTTCTTCATAGTTCAGTTTATCTTCATCTGTTCTTTCCAGGGAACAGATGTATTAACATCCCTGACTTCTGTGCTGCTGCTGCTGCTGCTGCTGCTAAGTCGCTTCAGTCATGTCCGACTCTGTGCAACCCCATAGATGGCAGCCCACCAGGCTCCGCTGTCCCTGGGATTCTCCAGGCAAGAACACTGGAGTGGGTTGCCATTTCCTTCTCCGACTTCTGTGCTACATGTGCTACATGATGACAAAGAATCCACAACCCAGAAGTGTTTGGACCTGACCACTTCCTGAATGAGAGTAGAAACTTTAAGAAGACTGACTACTTCATGGCTTTCTCAGCAAGTAACTTAAATTTATTTTCTTTTTTCTATATATATATTTTTTATTTTTATTTTATTTTCTGTTTATTTATTTTACTTTACAATATTGTATTGGTTTTACCATGCATTGACTTGAATCTGCCATGGATGTACAGGTGTTCCCCATCCTGAACACCCCCCTCACCTCCTTCCCCATCCCATCCCTCTGGGTCATCCCAGTGCACCAGCCCCGAGCAGCCTGTATCATGCACTGAACCTGGACAGGTGATTCATTTCACATATGATAATATACATGTTCCAATGCCATTCTCCCATATCATCCCACCCTCACCCTCTCCCACAGAGTCCAAAAGACTGTTCTATACATCTGTGTCTCT
>SJYT01059472.1:197132-222692 GCA_006410635.1 Cephalophus harveyi | reverse complement strand
GCATCGAATCACACCACGGTGGCATCTGCGACAGCCCTGTGGCACCTCGAGGGAAAGCTAAAGATCCCTGTTTCAACTCAACGTGATTTCAGACACTGCTGCTACAGCTTGGGAGGAGAACTGACGCACATGTCTCCACTTGAGAAGAGACCTGACTGTCCTGTGGAGACTCCAGAAGAACCCCAAATCCATGTCAGCAATGGAGAGGAAACCTCAGGTTCTGGCTGCAGTTCCAGAGTACCTAGGACCTGACACTGACTGGACAGGAATCCCGAGGGGCCCATTGCAACTCATATGTAGACTTGTCTTTCCTGAGGCCACACCAGCGGGTCCCTGAGGTCCCTGTCTTCTTTCGAGAGGGACCTGCCACAACTCGAGAAAAACTTGGAGGTTCTCCCCTGCAGGCGAGATGAGGCCCTTTTCTGCTGTGGCATCACGAGGGAAATAACACCTTCACACTTGAACCTTGCAAGCGTCCTTCCCAACCTTGCTGCAACTCAAGAAGTTCCCCAACATACCAGTCCCCAGGCAGGAGGAATGTAAGGGTCCCGGCACATATCAGGAGGAGACTCGTTTCCCCATTGTGAGCTCGAGATGTGGGTCTTTTTCCCTGCATTGTCGGGAAACGATTCCCGCCATTCCCATCACATCTCAAGAGGTGGCGCTCTCAACAGAAAAGCCGATATCTCCAGTGGTTATGCCAACAAACTAAAAGTCCCCCAGATGTCTCAGTCCACTCCAGATGAACCTGATTTACCTGCACTACTTTGAGTGTCACCTGCGTATCGCCTCACATCATGGTGGCTCGTGCCACAGGCCTGTGGCATCTAGAGGGAAAGATAGAGATCCCGGGGTCAAGAGAAGGGGAAGCCTGACACTGCAGCTACAGCTTGGGAGGAAAACGGACGTGCATGTCATCGTAACTCAAGAGGTACCTGCTGCAACTCGAGAAAAACCATGAGGTTCTCCCCTCCAGTCGAGATGAGGCCTTTTTCTGCTGCCTCATCACAAGAGAAAACCGGCCTTCCCTCCAGAATCTCAAAAGGTCCTTCACAGTCTTGCTACAACTCAAGAAGTTCCGGACATAACCATCTCCACTTGAGAGGAACACTGAGGGTCCCATCACAACTAAAGAGGAGCCCCCTTTCCCCATCCTCTGCTCCCGATGAGGGATCCTTTCCCTGATTTGCCAGGAAAGGATTCTGGCATCCCGNATGCAATTTTTAAGTGTAATCAGACCTATGAATCTTTTATTTTAAGCCTTCTGGGTTTGTTGTAGTTCAGAGAGAAGCCTTTCCAGTTCTGAGCTTCTTGAAAAGTCTCTTGGGATTTCTTTTTGACTTCCGTGGATTCATTGTCCTCCATTAAATTTTTGAACCTTTGGGAATTTATGCTTGTATAAAGTCTGAAGATTGTATTGAACCTTATTTTTTCCTGTTGGAGACACACTTGGTGCAGTCTTTTCATTGTATAAACATACAAGTTAGTCTTTCATGTCAGAGGAAATCATGGAATGTCACTTTACTGAGTACTAGCTAAAAGTCTCCTTTGTTTCACTTAGGTTTCTGTTAGTTGTGAAAAAGCAAAAGACCTGTTGCGCAAAAACCACATGCTGGAGGATGAAATTGCCATGCTAAGACTGGAAAGAGATGCCCTGAAAAGTCAACACCAGGAAAAGGAAGAGAACTATTTTGAGGATATTGAAATTCTCACAGTAAAGAATGATGATCTTCAAAAGGCAATAAAACTGACTGAGGAAACATTAACAAAGACTGTATCCCACTATACAGGCCAGCTTAATGGTCTGACAGCTGAGAATACAACGCTAAACTCTGAGCTGGAGAACGGAAAAGAAAGCAGACAAAGACTGGAAATGGAAGTGGAATCCTACTGTTCTAGACTGGCTGCTGCCTTACAGGATCATGATCAAGGTCAGACATCAAAAAGAGACCTGGAACTTGCCTTCCAGAGAGCAAGAGACGAGTGGTTATGCTTGCAGGACAAAATGAAGTCCGATGTGGCTAATCTAAAAGATAACAACGAGACGCTTTCCCAGCAACTATCTACAGTGGAAAGTAAATTCAATAAGCTGAAAATCAAGCTACAGCACACGAGAGATGATCTTAGAGAAAAGACTTTGATGTTAGAACATGTCCAGAGAGACCTAAGCCAAGTACAGTGTCAAACGCAGGAAATTGAACACATGTATCAGAACGAACAAGGCAAAGTGAATACATACCTTGGAAAGCAGGAATCCTTAGAGGAGAGAATATCTCAACTCAAGAGTGAAAACATGTTGCTCCGACAGCAACTGGATGATGCACAAAACAGAGTTGACAGTAAAGAGAAGACGGTCATTAGCATCCAAGACCAGTTTCAGCAGATCATGAGAAAACTTCAGGCCGAACGTGAGAAACAAGGTCTGATGCTGGAGGAACGAAACAAGGAGTTGGACAAGGAATGTAATCATTTAAAAGAGAAAATGTATTGGTACGAAAATGAGAAAGCAGAAGGAGAAGTAAGTATCCAGAAGGGGAAGTATCTCAGACTTCCTGAAAGAAAGTTGAAAATGATTCTTGATTCTGGCTAAATGTTGAATCTAGTTGAATATAAAAAATACACAGGCTGTGAATCTATGGTCTCTAAACCAGCCTAAAAGCATACCTGTATCCAGCAAATAAAAGTTAGACCAAAGAAATCCTTTACTTTGAGTAGGGACATTGTGTCGTTTATGAAATGTTAAGAGATTTAGTTCTAAATTGTTAACATAGACAGGTACTAGTAATTTACTCTTTATTAAAGTAATAATCTTTATGTTACCACATTTCAGTATCATGATGAAGCAGATAAATGAAATGCTCAAACCTGAAATGAATATTTCGAAATGAAGCTTCAGTTACCTGGATTATCTTGGTAGTCCAGAGCCTGTATTTTATATATCGTACTTTGGCTTCAGTAGCTTGTCATAGCTTTTTGTTATATTTGTTGGTACAATTTTATTTTTATTCATGTCAATTTGAGTTAATATGGGAAACATTTTAGCCTTGAATCATTTATTCTTAAAGCCTCTCAACTCTTCAAATGCATCTACTTATCATTAAATCATAATTTGGGACTCAGGTGGTGAGCTTTAGCAAAACTATTCTTGATTTAATCTTCCCACTGCTATTTATAATTTACTTAACATTTTTACAAGCAATTTGCTCATAATTCTCATTTTAAGTGTCAATTAGTATCATTTGAATACAAGCTTGTCCTCTAACAATGAAGGATGGCAGGCTTCGTGAGCAGCAGGAATGGAGTGAGTCAGGGAGAGGGAGTAGGGGCTGCGGTCTGGAGGCAGGTGGAGGCCAGGATATCGAGGCTCCTTGAAGGCCATGAGAGCAACCTCATTTTCTAAGTTGCATTTTTCTTTTATATTGGAATATGGTTGATTTACAATTTTGTTAGTTTCAGATGTACAGGAAGCTGCTTCAGTTGTACACATAGCCATTCTTTTTCCGTTCCTTTTCCCAGGTAGGTGACTACAGAGCACTGAGTAGAGTTCCCTGTGCTCTCCAGTGGGTCCTTACGGTTAGCCAAGGGCACAGGTGGGGAGGAGGGATAGATTAGGAGCTTGGGATTAACATAGACATACTACTAGATATAAAAGAGATAAGCAACAGGGAATGGCCCCATTTTTCTGCTGAGGTAGGAATCTGTTGGAAAGATCTGAGCACTGGTTGGAATATGTGAAGATCTCTGAGTTAATCGAAGCTTCTAATAAAAAAGGAAAGGAAAATGTTCCCACAGTGTGGAGTTTTCCACCACTTGTCCCACCTACACACTCATTTCTTTCTGGACGTGAGGTGGTGAAGCTCTGCAGATTTATTGGGAGGGGCAGGGCGTGGACAGTGGGGCCGCATCCTTTGAGTAACTTAATATCAGGAAGGCTGGAGGGAGGCCCCTTCTGTGTCTGTAACTAGATTCAGTGAGGAGGAAAAAGAAGGTGAGTTGCTGTCTGTGGCGATAGTTTTCAAAGTCCATATGTTGGAGTTATCTCTCATTTAACATAACGTAATAGTAAAGTGATTTGATAAACTCAGTGACAGAGCATCTTATTAGGCAGCTGTGAGACAACTTCAGCAAGAACTGGCTGACACTGTAGGAAAGCAGGCTATGTCGGAGGCTTCACTGAGGGTCACGTCATGTTGTTGTGCTAAGTTAGAAGCTGAGGCACAGGATTTGAAGAACAATTGTAAACTACTACAGCTACGTCAACTCACAAGTCAGGTATGTATGAAACTGAACGTGTTAACAGTTAGTATGTGGGATAAAGTGTTTTAGGACACTCATTTTCACGGTCAGCTTTCTTCTGTATTTTTGTTACAAGTAACTTACTACAATTTTCTTATCTTTATAATGCACTCGTTTCTTAAACTCTGACTTTCATCCTGACATTTGCATTATATTATTTTTTTCTTATATTATTTACCCTCAGTGTGCCTCATTATACACACAAGTTGAGAGCCCTTTTTTTCTTTGAAAGAATTCCTTTTTAAGTGATAACTGTATTACAATGATGAGCAAGCCAGATTAAAATCAGAGGATAATATAGTTTAATGGAATGTTCAGAATATTATCATTTCTCATCTTTACTTTTGTGAAAGGCTGTAGAGTTCTGTATATATTTATTTCATGGATTTCAGGATAACTTGTGCAGAAAGGGTATTATACAAACCAGTTGAAGTTTAGGCATTGCCTTCTTTCCTTTTCATTTTAAGGATATTGTAAAAGCATGGAGGTACTCAGATGGTGTAGAATATGTACATCCAAACTAGAGAATTAAGAAGATTATCTGGAGCCTGCCATTGGATTTTTTAAAAAAGCGATTGAGATATAATTGATGTATCATAGAATTCATCCACTCAACATGTGTAGTTCAGTATCTCTTAGTCTAGAGAGGTGTAACCGGTGACTACAGTCAATTGTAGAGCATTTCCATCATCCCCTAAAAGAAACTCTGCATCCCTTAGCCACCACCCGTGGCCTCCCATCTCCCTCAGCCCCAGGCAACCCCCAGTCTAACATCTGTCTCTCTAGACAAGCCTGTCCTCGGTATTTTATAGAAATGGAATCATGTAGTATGCTCCTTTGGGATTAGCTTTTCTCATTTGACATCATTTTTTCTCAGTTCATTCATGTGATAACAAGTATCAGTTCTTCCGTTTCTGTTGGTTGTCAACAGTAAGCTAAGCCGTGTATCCATCATCGCTAGATGGAGCTTTGGGTTGTTTCCATTTTGGGGCTATTAATAATGCTGTTGTGAACACTGATTTCCAGGATTCTGTGTGCACATGTTTTCATTTCCCTATGGTTGGATCTTATCCTCGGAGTTAGGTGGCTGATTTCCCCTTTTCTTGGTCCTTGCTCAGACTGTCCTTTCTGTCTTTACAGTTTCTTTTCCTCTTGGGTAGTCCTTCATTATTTCAGACCTGGCGCCCAGTCTCTCCTCCTTCATGGAGCTTTCGTGACTGTCCAGCTCTTTGAGCCTTTTCACATTAGCGCTTGTTACCTAGTCTCCGAGGAACAGTTTAGCCCCTAATTTCACACTGTTGACATTTCTTCCATGAGGGGGAATCTTGGCTAAGTATACACTGGTATAACGGGGAATATTTATTGATGTGCACAGCACTTNTCTTTGAGCCTTTTCACATTAGCGCTTGTTACCTAGTCTCCGAGGAACAGTTTAGCCCCTAATTTCACACTGTTGACATTTCTTCCATGAGGGGGAATCTTGGCTAAGTATACACTGGTATAACGGGGAATATTTATTGATGTGCACAGCACTTGTCTTGCATAAATGGACAGTAACAAATGATTACAAGAATGATGCATTTTTTGTTGTTGCTGTTCAGAAAAATGTGTGGATCATCTCTGTAAACTGTTAGGAAATGAGATTTCTTTAACTTTGCAAATAATTCTGTTTGGAATGCAATTCAAATTAGCAAAAAGTCTTTGTACTTCAGAAAAAGGCCTATGGGATTAGAATCCATATTTACAAGATGTATTAATTAGAGTCTTATTCTCACAGTCTTCTTTTGGGAGGGATTTATTAACTTAGCCCTAGACACTCTATACTTCTTTAAGTATAGAGGGATTTAAGTATCCCTCAAACTTCTTTAAAATCCTGGGACATTAAAATGGGGAGAGGAGTAAGAGACATTCTACTAAGAGGTGACTTGTAATCATTTTATGAGGAAAGATAGAAAAATATTGTAGAACAATAAAAGAGTGTAAAATCAAGTGCAATTGCTGTGTGACAAAAATGACAGTGAACAGTGTATGTTGTGACTCTTGGTGGTATGAACATCTTTGCTGATTCTCTGAGTAATCCCTGGTCCTACATTCTACAATACAGATACCATCGTATTTATTTCATCCTGGGTTTGAGTTAGGCTGTGCTCAGTCCACTTTCTTCATTAGCAAACAATATCATTTTATTCTTGAAGACTGCTGATTTTCCCAGCAGAGCTGGAAACTGCATCTTCAAAATGTCTGCACCTGGATGCAAAAAATCAAGTTTTTCAACAGGAGTTATTATCTATAAAACTAATGCAAAAGAAATGTAAGAAACTAGAGAGAAGAAAAAGATGTTGGAGCAAGAAGCAGTGAACCTCAGAAGTCATATAGAAATGAATATGGTAGAGCACAGTCAAGTAGAGCAGTATCAACAGGAGACTGAAGAAAGGGCGAGACAGGATCTCGTAGAGAAATGAAAGGAAGGCAACCTGTTTCTGCAGGTTCATTTGTTGATCTGTCATGTGCTTGAATTCACTTTCACTGCACAGTACATTTTGGATGTATATAGCTTACGTGTTTCCTCTACCTCCCTTAGAGCAGTTAGTTTTGTAGATTTCTGGAAGGAAGAGGGGGGCACTTGTTTTCCCTTTAAATATTTCAGTCTCCATCACAGTTATCACTAAATTGACCTTTCAGAATGATTCTCACTAGAGAATCCTTTTACTTGTAAGACCAATTGGTAAAAAAACAAGACTATTAGGAACAAAAGAAAATATTGTGGTTTAGAACTGGTACCATCCTCTTGAATTATTCTTAAGTTGTCTTGTTCAATTTTTACAATTTTAAGTTGATCCTCTTATTCTTTGAATTATCAGATTATATAAGTACTAACACTGATTCCACTTTAATCTTATAATTCAGATTTAATTCACTTCACAAACTTCTGCACTTTCTTTTTCACCTTTGAAATCGCTCTCTGAATCACTGACTCAAAACTAAAGGGAACAAGTATAATTTTCCAGGTTAATGATTATTTTTTAAAATGTTATCTTTTTCAATTTGCCTTAGATGCAAGCTGGATCTCAACAGATGGAACTCAGAATTAAACACTTGGATTCTGAACTCTCCAAAATGAAAACTTTGCAAGAAGATTCTAATAAAGCAGAGTTGGAGAAATATAAGCAACTCTACCTAGTAGAATGTGAAGTTAGAAAGTCACTGGAAGATAAACTAGACAAGTAAGTCAAAACACAGAATCACAGAAACTAAATTTAGTTCATTAATTTGACTCTAAAGAATAATTTTTACACAGTGGGGTACATGAGATTAGTAGGAAGTGAAAGCTAACTAGATGGTCACTGCTGAGGTCACGTTAAGACAAACTATCAAGTTTTTCCACACTATGTAAAGGCATACTTATGAAATAGGGGGAAATTAACACATGGGTTAAAGGCAGGAGAAATCACAAAGTGGCTAAAAATAATGTAGTGACCTGACTGAGGGGTGTGGAGGATGGAAAGGGCAGATCCCCCCTGCAGTGCTGGGTCCGGGCTTCCCTGCCATCTGAAAGCAGAGCACTCCTAGGAAGTCTTCCATAAGCCAAGGCAGCAGGGACCCAGGACACATTCTGCTGGTCGATACATAAAGTGACTGTGCACAAGGGAAGCACAGGTGCTCCCAGACAGGGTTCAGGGCTGTGGCGACTTGATGCTGAGATGTGGGGGTGGCTTCCGGGGAAGGAGCCCAGTGGGGCCAGTCTCCCTCCTTGGGGAGCGCGATGCCTCTCGCTGTAAAACATACACTGAACACTGTTTATAGAGTTTTGGCTTTTTAAATGAGACCAGAAATTGTCTTCAGATTTTTTTTTTATCATCAAAAACAGATACTGACATAGGCCCTTTGTAGAAGTGAAGTAACAAAAAGTGAACTTTGGAAAAGCAGGAGATACTTGAAATTCTTCCTGGGGCTGTTTTAGCTCTTTTCAGCCTCACCCTTTGACTTTCTCGTCCTCCCTTGAGATTGTGGCTCTAGGTGATACCTCAGAGCCAAAAGCTTAATTTCTCTGAAGTCATGAGTGAAACGTGTATACAAGGGTGGTGAAAGCAAATGCTTGAAAGTGGCTTTGTGGGATGGGGTGTTTCTTCATCCCTGAACTGTTTCCTGGAGGCAGGTGTGTCCCAGAGGACAGCAGGTGTCACTGTGAGGCCACCTCCCTTTCTCTCTGATGCCCTTTCTCTCCTCTCCCAACTGTGACTTGTTACTTGAGGAGCCCTGGACATGTGTGTACTTCTTTAGAGCAAGGTTGCAACTGTCGTTGTTTACAGGAGGTCTGCTCTGTGTTTTCAGTGTTCAAACAGTTTATTGGGAATTCCATTTACTATATGGCAACTTTAAAAATGCAAATCATTAAGTTGGTGTTTTCCATCTTCCCCAGGACTCATGAGAGGCTGGCAGTGATCAGGACCAAACTTGAGGTGGAGAAGCAGCAGAACGGATCTTTGTTCAACACTGTCAGCACGAGGCCAGTCCTGGAGCCCCCTTGTGTTGGAAATTTCAATAATCCTTTAGTGCTCAACAGAAACCTTACTCCAAGAGTAAGGTTTTCTACCTCAATTTCACGCCCTTCGAATAACAACATGGAGACTTACTTGACCGAGGTTAGTTCTATCATCTTTTGTTCATTGGATTTCAGATTTCTGATATGAATGATCCTTGTTTTTAATTTGGTGAACTTCTGAGTTGTTTATTTGACTTAAGCACACTAAGTAAAAGCTGTCATTAACTGTTCTAGTCAAGGAGACATTTCATGATTTTTTGGTCCTAGATCTCTCATTTTTAAGAGATACTTTTTAACTTTCTTGAAAAGCTGCATTGAAATTCTACTTTAGAAATGAAATCTTATTGCCTAGTAACTGAAAGTATACTTTAAGATGTTTGACTTACTTTCTAATTGATTTCACTTTGGCAGTGGTTCATAATCATTTCCGAGCTTTGCTGCACCCACTGCAGTTTTTCTACCCCTAAACATAAGTGAGAAGGCAATGGCACCCCACTCCAGTACTCTTGCCTGGAAAATCCCATGGACGGAGGAGCCTGGTAGGCTGCAGTCCATGGGGTCGCTAAGAGTCGGACATGACTGAGCAACTTCACTTTCACTTTTCACTTTCATGCATTGGAGAAGGAAATGGCAACCCACTCCAGTGTTCTTGCCTGGAGAATGCCAGGGACGGGGTAGCCTGGTGGGCTGCCATCTATGGGGTTGCACAGAGTCAGACACGGCTGAGCGACTTAGCAGCAGCACCAGACAGTAAAGAGAGATCTGTTGCGTGTTTTAAATTTTGTTCTAAATAACCCAAAATGTGGATAATTCATTGTTGACTGATTTTAGTTAACCAGGTTTTATCTGGAGGAAATTAACATCCTTTTAAGGATGAATCTCTTCAGTTTTGGCCTGCTTGATTCAAATAAAGATTTTTTTCCTTCAAGTTCCCTGTCCTGTTTTTAAAAAATATTTATCCTTTCTAAATTAACTATATCAACTGCTACAAATAGGAGTTTGATATTGATTTATTCTTATTTATGCATTTCAAGCACATAATTTAGTTAGAAAGTCATGTTATGCCACAAGCATTGTTTAATTATATAGAAGGATTTATATATTCATTTTGTCTATGTTATAGTTAAAAATCTATGTGTTTTTTCTTAACCTGGGGAAGTAGCTGGCACAGGACTCAGTAAGAATGCCATTGGCTTTGTTACTTCTTTTGTAGATTTAGGAACTTTGATTCAATCAATGAGTCTCATACCTGACAAAAGTTTTTTCTTCAAAGAAAACAACCTTTCTTCTAAATAAACTTCTGTGTGGAACCATGTTGTATAAAATGGAGACAAGTGCAGAACCGTTTAGCTAGAGTGGCCAGAGCCGCTGCAGCTGTGACTTCTCTGTTCCTCAACCCTGCAGTGACCCCTGTGGGACCTTCCCCTTCTATGGGACGTAGTTCGGAAACTAACATTTATGAGAGAATCCTTCTCGCTAAACATCTTCAGAATTAAATCTTGCTGGCACATTGTTTTCTTGTATATAATTTTCTCACCTTTCTATGTTTTCGTTAAATGGAAAAGTTTAAAGAAAATCACAGATGTGTTCTCCTTATTAACATTCAACTCAAACTACTTTCTCCATTTGAACAGGATCCTCATCTAGAAATCAAAATAAAGTCTCGGAAGTACATATTTAGGCCAGGAGCTTTTAGGGGAGAAGATAGTAATCTTGTGGGTCATTCCGAGGATTATGGGTCATTCCCTAATTCTCTGAAATTATGTGTACTTTATAGACTGATATTTATTGTACTTTTTATCAGATTAATCTAAATTGCATTCCATATATATGTTCTCTGTTATCTATAAGCAGAATAAGTAGGAATTTATTTTCTTTTATTTATGTGATTTTTTTTTTTCTACTGAGGTAATCTTCAGGTTAGGTCTAGTCTATAAAAGTATTATTTAAAAATCACATTAAATAAGTTATAAACATATAACTTGTTTGTCTTAAAGATAAATATTTGACTTATTTCAGATGCGGTGGGAGTTGGACAGGAGTATAGCTAGAGAACTAAGAGAAGGTATGTTGCCAAAATGTATGAATTAAATTTAGACATTGGTTTCTGAAATACACTGTAAGCAATAAATGGCATCTCTTTCCATTGTTTGGATAACAGATGCTATATTAAATGTTTTTTTATATACATAGCTAATGAAAATGTGAAAGCATGAGCAGTCATAGTGAAAAATATCCTGCTTCATTTATTCATCATGTTCCATAGCTTGAAAAACAGTCTCTGAAGGTCTGTGTATTTCTTGTTATTTCTAGCTGTATCCTCCTTCTACATCCTCCATCCTTGTGGAGCTGTCTTCCTACCCCCTGACACTATTCTCAGAAAACGTGGCGTTCATCAACGTCTCAAGTGTCTGGTAGTGGTTAAGGCTAGGAAACCCAGACTCAGGCAGTCACGTTTGTGTAGCTGTCACTTGGTGGGTGACTTTAAAATTTCTCTGTCACTAGATACGTCAGCAGTTTATCTTTTACCTTCAGGAAATGCTCCAAACACCCACATCAATTTGGGTCCTGCCAAAGTTATTGGCCTTATCTCTTTACCACCTTACTCTACCGCCTCGCTCTGCATCTAACCAGCCAGACTGTGTAGGATCCCACAGAGTCGCTTGCTCACCTCCCATCTTTGTACGTGCTCCTCCCCTCTGTCTCTTGTACTTTTTCCTGTCCTTCAGGTAGCTACATACATATCACCTCCACCAAAAAGCTGGCAGTATTGACACAAAGCTGGCTTCCCCTCCTGAGTGTTCCTTGTGCCATCTTTTATATCTTAGTATTTGTGACTCTGTATGGAAATTGCCTGTTGGTCTGTTTTTCCAGTTTAGGGCATCTCATTTTTCAGGGTGGACTGGGTCACTTTCATCTTTTAATTCCAGTGCTTGTCACAGAACCTTTGCATGAATACATGAGTATTCATCAATTCACTCAATTGCATTAGTACATGAATGAAGAATGAGAAAACCAGGAGCTCTGATACTCAGTCCCACCTGTGACCATAATCAGATTGTAAAATTGTAATCTTGATTAGTATTTTGTGTTGTGTCATTTATAGATATATTTCATTTTTCAGAATACTAGGAAAGGTCTCAGGTTTTTGTTTGTTTGTTTGTTTTTTTACTAATCTTAGTGAACCCAAGTATTTTAGGTAAAGAATATAATTCTTTCCTTTTCTTGCAGTTGATGCTCAGTTTGCATCTGATGCGTTTAGAGTGTCTTCTCGAAGATCTACAGATGGGTCAAATGTGTGTGATGATCTACTTTTGTAAACAGAAGAACAAGATATACAGATTTGGAAGGAAAAATATATGATTTAGAAAGATAAATAGTAAAAGTTCCTCTACTGGACCATTTCCATGACATTTTGTTGTTTCCCATTAAACATGATGAGAAAATCTTTATTAAAGGAAAATATTTTTGTATTATGTGTGTATGATGAAAATTTATATAGCATTTTAAGTGATGTTTTTCTGCATCTAACTTACTTTTTAGCAGATTTAAACATCAGCACTGTTGAGTTTTCCATATTCTAAGTGACAGGGTTAGTCACTCAATCGTGTCTGACTCTGTGCAACCCCATGGACTGTAGCCCACCAGATTCCTCTGTCCATGGAATTCTCCAGGCAAGAATATTGGAGTGGGGAGCCATTCCCTTCTCCAGGGGATTTTCCAAACCCTGGGATCAAACTCGGGTCACGTGCATTGCAGGTGGATTCTTTACCGTTTGTGCCATCAGGGATGCCCTTTACAAACTCACACTGAGCCCTAATACCAGCTGTTTAAACAGCACCCAAAGAGCCAGACTTGTCATTAATATTTAGTGGTGTTGATTGATAGCTTTTTTGTATTTTCCAGTTTTTATCACAATGTATAGACCTAAAGATTTAGATACTGCTATTATGGCTTCTGTCAATGTTTTGATGTATTACAGTTGCTAATAGTGGCATAAAACTTACTATATGTAACTTTAAACAGATTCATAGGCCTTTCCTCATGGAGAAATAAGATTTGCCTGAGTTTTTTCCTTTTAAATGAATTAACTTTTTATAATTTTTATTTTTAATTAGAGGATAATTACTTTACAATATTGTGATAGTTTCTGCCAAACGTTGACTTGAATTGGCCATAGGTATGCGTATGGCCCCTCCCTCTTGAACCTCCCTCCCATCTCCCTCCCCATTCCACCCCTCTAGGTTGTCACAAAGCACCAACTTTGGGTTCCCTCCATCATACAGCAAATTCCAAAAAGAACCATGTACCCCTGGTTCATTGCAGCACCATTTACAATAGCTAGGACATGGAAGTAACCTAGATGTCCATCAACAGATGAATGGATAAAGAAACTGTGTATTATTCAACTATAGAAAAGAATGCATTTGAGTCAGTTTTAATTGACTTTTGATTTACTTTTGGAGACAGTGTTAAAATTAGAGAAAGTTCCTCTGGATAAATAAGATTTGCCTAAGACTTTTCACCTTATCTTTACCTATCTACCAATCTATCTATTTTTGCTTTGCTTTTTGGAAAAAGTCTTGGAAGACTTTTTTTGGAAAAACCACCAGACAAACAGACATTATCACAAAACTCCCCTAACTCCCATATATCCTCCTAGGGTAACATTTATCCTTCCTAAATGTTATTTGTTCTCCCATAAGTGCATCGCTCAAGTCACCTGTTATTCAGAAGATGCCTTTTTCTCCTACTCCCTATCATTTATTAAGTAGTATATCAACTCCCAGTAATTCCATTAATGCTGAAGAAGCTGACATTGAACGTTCTTTGAAGACCTACAAGACCTTCTGGAACTAACACCCAAAAAAGATGTCCTTTTCATTGTAGGGGACTGGAATGAAAAAGTAGGAAGTCACGAGATACCTGGAGTAACAGGCAAATTTGGCCTGGGAGTCCAAAATAAAGCAGGACAAAGGCTAACAGAGTTTTGCCAAGGGAGTGCACTGGTCATAGCAAACACCCTTTTCCACCTACACAAGAAAAGACTCTACACATGGACATCACCAGATGGTCAATACTGAAATCAGATTGATTACATTCTTTGCAGCCATTCAGGTATGACCTAAATCAAATCCCTTATGATTATACAGTAGAAGTGACAAATAGATTTAAGTGATTAGATCCGATAGAGTGCCTAAAGAACTATGGACAGAGGTTTATGACATTGTACAGGAGGCAGTGATCAAGACCATTCTCAAGAGAAAGAAATTTCTTTGCAGCCATTCAGGTATGACCTAAATCAAATCCCTTATGATTATACAGTAGAAGTGACAAATAGATTTAAGTGATTAGATCCGATAGAGTGCCTAAAGAACTATGGACAGAGGTTTATGACATTGTACAGGAGGCAGTGATCAAGACCATTCTCAAGAGAAAGAAATATAAAAAGGCAAAATGGTTGTCTGAGTAGGGCTTACAAATAGCTGAGAAGAGAAGCTAACAGCAAAGGAAAAAAGGAAAGATATATCTTCCTCAATACCAAGTTCCAAAGAATAGCAAGGAGAGATAGGAAAGTCTGCCTCAGTGATCAATGCAAATAAATAGAGGAAAACAATAGAATAGGAAAGACTAGAGATCTCTTCAAGAATATTAGACATACCAAAGAAACATTTCATGCAAAGATGGGCGCAAAAAGGACAGAAATGGTATGGACCTAACAGAAGCAGAAGATATTAAGAGGTGGCAAAAATACACAGAAGAACTGTACAAAATAGATCACCTGACTTGCATCTAAGAAATCTGTATGCAGGTCAAGAAACAATAACTGGACATGGAAAAACAGACTGGTTCCAAATCAGGAAAGGAATACCTCAAGGCTGTTTATTGTCACCCTGCTTATTTAACTTATATGCAGAGTACATCATACTAAATGCTGGGCTGGATGAAGCACAAGCTGGAATCATGATTGCTGGGAAAATATCAATAATCTCAGATATGCATATGACACCGCCCTTATGGCAGAAAGTGAAGAGGAGCTCAAAAGCCTCTTGATGAAAGTGAAAGAGGAGAGCGAAAAAGTTGGCTTAAAGCTCAACATTCAGTAAACTAAGATAGCATCCAATCCCACCACTTCACTGCAAATAGATGGAGAAACAATGGAAACAGTAAGAGACTTTATCTTTTGGGGATCCAAAATCTCTGCAGATGGTGACTGCAGCCACGAAATTAAAAGATGCTTGCTCCTTGGAAGAAAAGTTATGACCAACCTCGACAGCATATTAGAAAGCAGAGACATTACTTTGCCAACAAAGGTCCATCTGGTCAAAGCTATGGTTTTTCCAATGGTCATGTGTGTATGTGAGAGTTGGACTATAAAGAAAGCTGAGCACCAAAGTATTGATGTTTTGAACTGTGGTGTTGGAGAATACTCTTGAGAGTTCCTTGGACTGCAAAGAGATCCAACAAATCAATCCTAAAGGAAATCAGTCCTGAATATTCATTGGAAGGACTGATGCTGAAGCTGAAACTCCAGTACTTTGGCCATCTGATTTGAAGAACTGACTAACTGTAAAAGACCCTGATGCTGGGAAAGATTGAAGGCAGAAGGAAAAGGGGATGACAGAGATGAGATGGTTAGATGGCATCACTGACTCGATGCACGTGAGTTTGAATAAGTTCCAAGAGTTGGTGATGGACAGGGAAGCCTGGCGTGCTGCAGTCCATGGGGTCGCAAAGAGTCAGACACGACTGAGCTACTGAACTGAACTGACTGATATCAACTCCCAGTTGTAGTCACCCCTTACAGTCACATTTCTTTTTGAACCTCTGCATGTTATTGTTTCGTTGCTCAGTCGTGTCCAATTCTTTGCAACCCCATGGTCTGCAACACGCCTTGCTTCCCTGTCCTTCACCATCTCCCAGAGTTTGCTTAAACTCAACGTCCATTGAATCAAACATGCCATCTAATCATCTCATCTTGTCACCCTCTTCTCTCTGGTCCTCAGTCTTTCACAGCATCAGGGTCTTTTACAATAAGTTGATTCTTCGCATCAAGTCGCCAAAGTAATGGAGCTTTAGCATCAGTCTTTTCAATGAATATTCAGGGTTGATTTCTTTTAAGATTGACTGTCCAAGGGACTCTCAAGAGTCTTCTCCAGCATCACAGTTTGAAAGCATCAGTTCTTCAGCACTCAACCTTCTTTATGGTCCAACTCGCACATGTGTACATGACTCTTGGAAAGCTTGAATATTTTGGAGATTAATCTCCTGTCAGTTGCATCATTTGCAAATATTGTTCCCCATTCTGTGGTGCCAGGGTCCAGCCCCCGCAGGATCCAGGGTATCTGAAGTGTGACGACATTGGCGAAGAGATTGATTTAGAGAGAGAGAAAGAAAGAATGTTGCAGATAAGAAAATAGAGGAGAGAAAGAGGCTGATATTCCTTTGTTTACACAGAAAGCCAATAAAGCCCCAAGACAAGGGACTTGATCTGTTCATGTAGGCCGCAGGAGCCCTCCCAGTCTCCCGAGGGAGTGAAGATGCAGAGCACCTTCCTGTTCACATCTTAGAAGCCCAGGCAGGAAAGTGAATGCAGAGAGCCTCTATGCTCCAAGGGATCAGTTTGAAAAAGAGAGTAAGAGAGAGAAAGAAAGAAAAAAAAAAGAAAGACACAGGGTGACCAAGCTTTGGTGAACGAGGCCCATAACTTTATTTTCAAAAGGGACTTTTATACCTTGACTTGTACATAGACGGAAATGAAAGATGCAAGGTCATGGAGAATCAGCCCAAACACTCCATTGCCCTTATCGAAACCAGGATTTTTTCTACATACCTTTCCCATAAACAATGTTGTGTACATTATCTTCTGGCCTTGGAGGCCTGTGAACATTTTATGACCCTCTTTTGATAAAGGCTCCTCAACCAGGAAACTTATTTTCCCTTGAAATGTGTTTTCTTTATATTTTAATCTACGTCAGCCTCAGAAAGTATTAAACAGAGTTACATTTCTCACAGAGCAAAGGTGCAGTGAGTTACAACAAAGAACCAACCAATTAGCTCAAAGGTCTGATGTGGTTAATTCCAAGGTTACTACTTGTTTTTCTTAAATTCCAGCTATGTTAACTAATGCACTCCCAGGTGCACAGTGGATAAGAGATATGGGAACTTAGCAGCAAGCATTGGCTCAACAGTGAAATCCTACACCAGCACTACTCTAATAGTTTTTAACTCTTTGAAAGGCTCTACATTTTTAGGCTTCCCGTGCCTCTCACAGTTGGGAGGCTGTGAATAATCATATGTGTAGCTGCGAGAGTCTGGATAAACCTGTCAGACAAGCTAGAAAGCCATCAGAGGGGTTTGATTTGAAATACTCCTATCATGTCCAAGAGACTTATTAACTAAAGCCCTGAGTTAACTTTTTCCAGAAAAAGGTGGTCGGGGATAGCCCCCTGTTAATGTCAGAAGAGTTGGTGAAAGACATAAAATAATAAGACAGATAAAATAGTAAAATAGTAAGATTCTGGTTTTGGGGTAGATGCTCGAGCAGGTCTCTTCCACATGACCTTGTCATGGGTGGGATAGCCCAGGGAGTCCCTCAAGTCCTGAAGCCTTGCTTATCAGGTCTCCTTCACACGACCTTGTCATGGTGGGATCTCCCGTGCTGGCCCCCGGCACTGTGGGTTTTCTTTTCTCTTGTTTATGATATCCTGTGCTGTACAAAAGCTTGTAAGTTTAATGAGGTCCCATGTGCTTATTTTTGTTTTTATTTTCATTACTCTTAAGAGTTTGGTCAAAAAAGATATTGCTATAATTTGTGGCAGAGAGCGTTCTGCCTGTGTTCTCCTTTAAGAGTTTTATAATATCTATCCTTACGTTTTGGTCTTTAATCCATTTTGAGTTTATTTTTGTGGATGGTGTTAGGGAGTGTTCTGATTTCATTCTTATACATGTAGCTGTCCAGTTTTCTCAGCACTGCTTATTGAGGAGGCTGTCTTTTCTCCACTGTATAGTCCTGCTTCCTTTGTCCTAGATTAATTGACCACAGGTGCATAGGTTTCTCTATGGACTTCCTATCCTGTCCCATTGGTCTATGCAATATATTTATCTTTTTGTGCCAGTACCAGTGTTTTGATTACTATAGCTTAGTATACTCTGAAGTCAGGGAGCCTGATACTGTCAGCTCCTGCTCTTCTTTCTCAAGATTGTTTTGGCTCTTCAGGGTGTTTTATATTTCCATACACACCGTAAAATTTTTTGTTCTAGTTCTATGAGAAACACCATCTGTAATTTGATACAAATTGCATCGAACCTGTAGATTGCTTTGGTTAGTACAGTTATTTTGACAGCAGGAGATGGTTTATTCAGAGTGGTTCTAGGTATGTGCTGGCCACCTTGAATTAAATCAGATTCAATCCGATTCATTAGATCAGATCTGATCTTCCCAGCCTGTGGCTCTTTGTGTCCTGCAGGAGGCGCCAAATGACTGCCTAGAGCTCTGATGCACAGGCTCCTCTTTGGAAAACGTGCGATGTAATTCTAAAAGGCCAGCATCTTAAAGCATTCAGTGGTCTGTCTGTGACCCTTCCTTTTGCTTCATTTTAGTGTGACATGGCTCAGAATGAGAAGCAGAAAGGAAAATGGTTGCCTCTCCTGGCATGTGGTAGTATTGTGGAATATGAAAATGTGCGTCAAACACAGAGACAGCCCAGTCAAACAGCACCTAAACACACAGGATGTGAGTGTGCACTTGGTCTTCTGAAAAAGATTTGACAGTAAAGAATGGAAGTTATGAAACATACTTCAGAAAAAAAGGTAAAGAGAAAATATTTTACAAAAAGCCTATAAAAAGAATAAAAAGTTGGAGACGAAAGAGAGAGGAGAGCTCAAGGGAGCATGAGACCAGGGAAGGTGGATGAGAGTACTGACAAGGGAGCCCCAGGAGGCGAGAGCCTAGTCCTCTAGTTCTTGCAGTTATAATAATAGTAACTGAATTTCAGATGAATAGCATCGTAGTGGACAAGAGAAAATACACCAGGTCATCTGAAACCAATGGAATTCTTCATTTCAAGGACTCTAATTTTTATATATTATATTTTACATATATCTTAGAGACTGCATTGTGTGTTTGTGTGTATATATATATATATATGCTGCTAAGTCACTTCAGTCATGTCCGACTCTGTGTGACCCCATAGGCGGCAGCCCACCAGCCTTCCCCGTTCCTGGGATTCTCCAGGCAAGAACACTGGAGTGGGTTGCCATTTCCTTCTCCAGTGCATGAAAGTGAAGAGTGAAAGTGAAGTCGTTCAGTCATGTCCGACTCTTCGCGATCCCATGGATTGCAGCCTACCAGGCTCCTCCATCCAAGGGATTTTCCAGGCAAGAGTACTGGAGTGGGGTACCATCACCTTCTCCATATATATATATATATATATATATACACACACACATATAAATCACAATGTCAGGTGGTAAGCTTCAAGTTTTCAGTGATACCAAAGAGAGTGTTGCAGGAATTTAGGAGGAAGTTGCATGGCTATGCATTACTGTGGTCGGGAGAGAAGGACAGCAGCTCTGGGAGGGGCTGGGACATGGCCTGGGCCCTGACTGATGGGAACTGAACAGGATATTTGAGATGAATGAACAGAATTCGCTCCCTATGACAGTTGTTAAGCAAGGACGTTATGAATATCCATAAATCTACACTAAAGATAGAGTGGCAAAACATGGCCAGAGATTAAAAGAATAATCTTGCTAACTACCTTCAGAGGAGTTACAATGGTTGAGAAGCCAGAAGTTCCTGATTCAGCAACATCATCTCAGTGCTTTTTCAGTGTTCTGGTGCCAATAGTACCATTAAAAAAAAAAAGTTTAATAAGTTGATAAATGATAGGAAAGCTTGACGTGACAGTTATTTTATATATATAATATATATATCATATTGTATATATATCCTGCTTGATGCTTTAAAAAGTTAAGATTATGATCATAAGATACACGAAGGGTGTAGACAATTAGCATCTTAAGACCAGTATCAGGACTATTTGAAACCAAAGGTGTTAGATTAGTCTAATTAAAAGTTACTTCTTGTTTAATAAAGAGAGCTATATTCCTCAAGACTTATGCTTAAACATATTATTATTTTTAGTTATATTTTGCCTAGCTCATTACATGAAAGAAATTTTAATCTAGTTACTTTGTTTTCTTTACCCAGCTCTTCTTCCCCAGCCCTCTTTCAAAGCATTAAAAACAAAATATTTAAGCTGATTATGTCCAGGAATTTTCACCGTGCATGTAGAGTGTCCTGCTTGTGGCCTCCCTGTGTGGTGTTTATTCCCTGGTACTTTACTGGCAGGTTTCTCTGAACCTTAACATCTAGAACCCATGACCTGAAGTGCTGAGAGATCTCCCCCTTCAGTTCAGTTGCTCAGCTGTGTCCAGCTCTTTGCGACCCCATGGACTGCAGCATGCCAGGCCTCCCTGTCCATCACCAACCCCTGGAGTTTACTCAAACTCATGTCCATTGAGTCGGTGATGCCACAGCTTCACAGGGGAGAGCAGAGGCTTCCCAAGGGCCAATCCAGTTCCATTTGAGGCTGCACCAGTCATCCATGTCTTTGGCCTCTGGTTCTCATCAGCTGTCTTGTTCTGTGTAGAGCGAAGATGGTGTGCAGAGTGAAGGTACAGGCAGAATGCTTCACAGTTCCTGTGTTCCAAGAACAAAGATGCTCCACCAGCTCACTCTTGAACCTGTTTCCCAGCAGGTACGATGGATTCGTTTGAGTTCTGAGCTGCTGTCAGAGTGGAGAGTCTGACTGGATCTCCATGCTAACCAAAGTTAAGCACTGGTGCATTGCATATCGACTGATTTCTAACCTGAAGTCTGGGGTCTTCCTGGAGGAAAGGATAGCAGGGACTTGTTCTTGTGTATTGTCAGTGGTGGTGTCTTAGATCAAATTCCTGCAAAGTTCCAAAATGTGACCCAAGTCAGGTGACCCAGCCCTCTTTCCCATGTAGTGAACAGCGTCAGGGACATCTCTCTCCAGCGGTGGTACTTGAACTGTGTATTCTCATCTTCATCATAATAATGTAGCGAACTCTTCGTGCTTGGCAATGAAAAAATGGACAATTCAAACCAGATGATTATAATCCACGTGGCTCTGGATGTAATAAAGACAGTCATATGATGAGACACAGTCTATTTCTTACACACACATTCACTCATATATGTTTGATTTTAATTGTACTCTGCATCTAATTATAGTCCTTTCTTGACTAGGCCCATATCATCATGGACCACGGGGCCCAGAAAGACAGTTAGGCAGGCACCAAACTGACCTCCACTGCTGGTTATTTGAGAGCTGATCATAAGGCTTCAAGTTCATGGTTGCAGTGGGTGCAGCCCCTACATCAGTAGCACAGAAACCTTCCTATTGTGCCAGAACGTCCATCTAAAAACAGGTAACATCAGTAGGAAGGCTGGGCAGAGGGTAACACTGCCCTAGCAGGTTAACAGCCCTTGAAAACCAACCAAACTCCCTTTTATGGGAAGACAAGGGGAGCAGAAATCAAATGTTTTGCCTACAGGGAAAGGAGTATGTCAAGGTTGTATATTGTTAGCTTGATTATTTAACTTATATGAAGAGTACATCATGAGAAATGCTGGGTTGGATGAAGCACAAGCGGGAATCAAGATTGCTGGGAGAAATATCAATAACCTTGTTTATGCAGATGACACCACCCTTATGGCAGAAAGCAAAAAACTCAGGTCCCCTGGAAACTAGAGAGGCCTGTAGCTGTCACAAACAGGTCAGACCACATAGATCTCATAGGAGATTCAGTCTGGCGCTCTGGGGATCTGAGCAGATGATTTAAAGTGTCTTTCTATATAACTGTGTGTTCTTTGGGAGAAAAGATTGGGGTGGGGGAGCAAACTGGTTTCAAAACTCTGCACTAAAGAAAGTTAAACAGCTTTCTTTAGCCTTTAATATTCTGATTTGGTGGCAAATCTCTAAGAGGGGGAAATAAAAGGGAGCTCTTCCCAAATGTTTTTCAACTGGGATTCCATCTTCACTGGGAATCATTCACATTTAAACGTGCACAAATGCCTCCCAACCCCTGCCCCAACCCAGTTTGGAGAATTTCAGCTGGAGAGGTTAGGGAATTCCCTGCTGTCCAGGGTTGCCAGCTCTGCTGAGACTCAGCTCCCATGTCAGTGGTTTGGCAATCCAAAGGAGTAGCCTTCACAATTGGACTCCCACATGCTTGGTGGTATGTGAATGCTTGCTAAGGTTACATCAATATGTGGATTAAAAAAAATTGAAGATCCACAGCCTTCCTGTGCATCCTTTCCAAAGGCTGCTCTGCCGAGAGCTGAGGTGCAGAGCGGTCCCAGGTGGGCGGAGGGTCTGGCTTTCTACAAAGACCTCTCCATAAAGGTGAGACCTGCCTCTCTCCCTCTGTTTACCATGATGAGTTTCTCCAGGGCCCACAAATCTTTTGAGTGCCAGACAAAATGGTGTTTTTTGAGAAAGTGAAAGTCTGTTGGTTTAGTATTAAATCTTTTTCCAACTCAAATGATTTCTAATACTGTGCTTTTATGAAATTTGAGGGAAGACCAAGTTGAGCTCTGTCAAAGTTAGATCATTAAAAATCATTTTGATGATAGATCACCCTATCAGAGGGAGCTCAGTAACGGACATTACTGTGATAAAGTTACTTTCATTTTCATTAAAAATTTTTCATAGTGTGTACAATAACTGTAACAACAATAATTGTAAATTGAGATTAATGTTGGCGAGGATTGCCATCTCTTTCAGGAAATACATGCATCTTAATTTAGCAAATCTGATGAAAATGGGTTTTTCCAATAATATTGTACTTTTTATATGTAATAATTATTTATGAAATCCTGTTGTGATATATCACATATTAATAGTACCTATAATGATAGTTTGGTCTAGAATTATTTCCTTAATATCTAGAGCTACTTGGCTACAGGATTTAAACATTACCTTCAAATTAAAATGTACAAAATTAAATTCAAGTTATATACATACTTTTGCTGCAGATAAATATGAGTGATCAATGAAAGGATTTTAGGCATAAAATGTATCACATTAACATAAAATTATGTGAAAAAAGTAGATTGGAAATACATCTTTAAGGGATAAATGAAATAACTTTTGCCTACTAAAGATGAGCTTGTAGGTGTATATTAAAATGAATTAAGGTGGATCTCAAATTGCTGTGGCATTAGATTGTCCTGCAAACAGTGAAGAAGTCAGATTAGGATTTTACTTTTAAATGTTTCCTACTTCTGTTTCACCGGAGATTATATCCTTTGCAACTATTTAGATTGATGATGAAATGTTTTAGATGTTAACTTAAACATATGTGAAATGTCATATAGTGTTTTGTTGTTGCTGTTAAGATAGTATTAATATGCATTTTGAAATAGGCACAAATGAATGATTTGAAAAGACATATACTTCAAAGAATTATTTTAAGGGGTAACCAAGCAGGAAATTGAAAGTCTCTATATCCAACAACACATAATAAAAATGAAAAAACAGGAGCCCAGAAATGGCTCCATTTGGTCTGGATCAGGCTCTTTTCACACTTCCTCCCACTGCCCTCCCCCTAGTGCAGGATCCAGGTCTAACAGGTCCTCAGCTTGCAGCTTAATATTCCACGTTACCACGACTCTCCTCCTCCCACGTGTGGCACTCATTTCTTTCACACTTAATGACAATCATGTTGACTTGGCCTGGGACCACCTCATGGAACTATCCAGGGAATCATCGTCCCCTGGCCCACGCTCCCCTCCTTACCCTTGCCTCAAATCCCAGAAACCCTCAGACAATAGAAAGCCCAAGTTTAGGCCTAGGCCCTCAGCCCTTGTCCATCTATCATCATCTGAACGATTGCGATTAATTTGTGCATTTGCAGTTTTCAAAGTGCCTCCCTCTTTATACTTCCTCTTTTCCTCTTTACCACACCTGCTGTGATAGATGAAGGTAGAAGATAGATGGATGGATAGGTAGGTAGGTAGAAAGAAGAAACTGGGGCTCAGAGGATTTAGATGGTTTGCCTGTGATGACACAGCAAGAAATGATGGTGTTAGTATTTGGAGCCAGGTCACCTGTCTTCAGACTCTTCGCCTTATGCAGGACATCACTGAACCCAAGTCCAAGGTCAAAGAAAACCAATTGGAATCTTTCGAGCCTGGGGTGACCCACTCAAACTTACTGATCACGTAACCCTGGAGATAGTGGTGGGTGTTAGCATGTGGTCCTTGTCCGATGGCCACTGTCTGGGGCCTTCACACTTCAATCCAGGTTCTCTGCCAGACATTTGGAAAGGACTTACAGCCGAGGAAATGAACCCGTATGTGTACTTCCATGTACCGTGGGACAAGATTACTTAGAACAGGACATGATGGTGTGGAGCTAAGAGAACAGAGTATAAACAAACATTCACATAAAAAGGGGCAAGTTTTGCCATTAGTGGTGTTTTAATCTGGATAGCTGTACCGGAAATAAAACTTGGGTAGATGTCAAAACACCAGTCATCTAACTTCAGTTTTATTTTTAATTAAAGACACTGACTTTAGAAACCTTGAGAATAGTAAACCTGTTTCAACTTACCTCAAAGTGCCCAAATTTATAGTTATTTCTGGCTAAGTTGACTTCACCTATGGTTTTGTGTCATTTTTTTGAAAACTTTTAAGGATACTTTTTTTTTAAAAGTGCATTCAGACATACAGTTTAAAAAATAATCACTCCTACTATGGAGCTTGATATTTTTATTCTTCATTGTGAGGTATTTAATTTGAGGCTGAGCCCTTAAAACATTTTAAAGTTAGTTGGGATTCAGGGTCACAAAAAATTCAGACACAACTTTAGCAACTAAACAGCAACTGAGCAACAGAGTGATTGGTTCCCTAGAACTTAAAGGAGTCGATCTGTAAGTCAGATACACAGTGAATAATTTTAGTTCACTTAGCACACATAGGACATAATTTACTAAAGAAAGGACTATGGCTTTACAAACAGTTGAAGGGTTCCCTCCAAGACCACCTGGAAGTTCAAGTGTGCAGATGGCCAGGAGTTCAGCAACCTGGACTTCCTACCTGTCCTCGTGTGCCGGGGTCCACCCTGGTGGGTCCAGGGAATTCGAAGTGGGGACGGAGTCGGCGTCTAGGAAAGAACTATTTAATTAGAGATATAAAGAGAGATTAGAAAGAATAGTGTAGTAGGAAAATTAGTGGAGAAAAGAGGCTGAATAACTTGGTTTATGCGGAGAATGAAAAAAACGAGACAAGGAGTTTGCACCACCTACGTAGGCCACAGGCATCTTCCCGGTCTCCCGAAGGAGTGGAGACACAAAGTGCACCCGCCCGCCCCATTCAGATCTTAGAAGCCCAGGCAAAATTAGTAGGCTTAGCGAGCCTCCGTGCTCCAGATGGGAATTCGGCCAGAAAAGAAGAGAACGGGAAAAGACCACACGGGGGAAACCAGTCTTTCCAGGAACTGGGTCCGTTTCTTTATTTTCCAGGTCCACTTTTATACTTTTAGTTAAACATAATTATGTCCAACCTAGATAGCATTTTCAAAAGCAGAGACATTACTTTGCCGACTAAGGTCCGTCTAGTCAAGACTATAGTTTTTCCTGTGGTCATGTATGGATGTGAGAGTTGGACTGTGAAGAAGGCTGAG
>SJYT01059472.1:57909-195961 GCA_006410635.1 Cephalophus harveyi | reverse complement strand
AGTTGGACTGTGAAGAAGGCTGAGCGCCGAAGAATTGATGCTTTTGAACTGTGGTGTTGGAGAAGACTCTTGAGAGTCCCTTGGACGCAAGGAGATCCAACCAGTCTATTCTGAAGGAGATCAGCCCTGGGATTTCTTTGGAAGGAATGATGCTAAAGCTGAAACTCCAGTACTTTGGCCACCTCATGCGAAGAGTTGACTCATTGGAAAAGACTCTGATGCTGGGGGGGATTGGGGGCAGGAGGAGAAGGGGACGACCGAGGATGAGATGGCTGGATGGCATCACGGACTCGATGGATGTGAGTCTGAGTGAACTCCTGGAGATGGTGATGGATAGGGAAGCCTGGCGTGCTGTGATTCATGGGGTCGCAATGAGTCAGACACGACTGAGCGACTGAACTGAACTGAAGATCTACTTAGTCTTAAGATAGTGATAAAGTTACATTCTTACATAGCAAGGACACAATGATTTATAACAAAGAAAGAGGAGTACAGTGATCTATAACAAAGAGAAAATTCATTAACTCAAAAGTCTAGTATTGCTAACATCAAAACTATTATATTTCTTTTTCTACATTCCAATTACATCGATTTACATACACCCAGGTGCCTAAGGATATGGAGGCCTGGCGGCAATCATTAACTCAGCAATGAAACCCTTCACCGACATGATTTTTATCTTTAGAAAAACCCTATGCTAACTAAGACTTTCAAAATACTCCAGACTCTCTGTGCTGTTTATGGTTGAGAGGTTGTAAACAATCATGTATGTAGTAGCAAGAGTGTGGATAATCCTGTCACACAAGCTAGTCTGCCAGCAGAGAGGTTTGACCTGAGACACTCCTTTTATATGCAGGAGACTATTATCTGGAGCTCAAAGTTAATTTTCCAGAGAAAGGTGGTCGGGGATAGCCCCTGTTAATATCAGAAGAGTGTAGTATAACAGACAGATTTTGGTTTTGGGGGTAGATGCTCGAGAATCTCCAGGGGGACCCCTGAGGCTTGATCCCGCGTTTGCGTAATGTCAAGCCTCCTTCCTCATGACCTTTGCCACGGGCGGGATTCCTCACGCTGGCTCCCAGTACTTGTGGATTGGCTCCAGCTGTTTCCTTCTGAGCACAACTCAACTTGCTGAGTAGTCAGGCTGACTGTCAGTGACTGACATGCAGAGATTGTCCAGCAGGGAAGGGCGAAAGAGACCAGTGTAAATTACCTCCCCTGGTATTTGGGATTGCTGTACAGGAGAAACAGCATCCAGACCCCTGGTGTCTACATATCAATCATGCTTCTGCTACTATTATGATGAATAAAAGTCACCTCTCCCAGAGTTTCAAATACTGAGGATCATTTTATTTTCAGCTGCCAGTGCTGCATACAGGGCTCCAGAGTAGTGGAGGGGCTTGCCTGAGATCATAATGCAAGTTATTAATGGTAAGTCAGAATTTTTTCTGATATTTCTTGACTCTAAACACCTGCCTATTACTATCCACCTGTGAATTTAGAATCAATTTACAATTAAATTAGAATCAATTACTATTCGTGGCCAGTGTTTGTGAAGTGTTGTAATATCCTGTGCAAAAGATACTTGTGTGCATGCTCAGTTGCTAAGTTTTGTCCAACTCTCTGAGACCCCATGGACTGTAGACCACCAGGTTCCTCTGCCCATGCAAATTTCCAGGCAAGAATACTTGAATAGTGGGTTGCCATTCCCTCCCCTAGGGCATCATCCCAAGCTCTCCTGCATCTCCTGCATTGGCAGGCAGATTCTTTACCACTCTGCCACCTGGAAAGCCTTCAAAGATGCTAATGGTATTTTATTAGTATGATTTGATATCTGCTTATAGTGTAAGGCAGTAGCAACAGAATATAAGCTATAGAAGAAAAATTTAAGTTGGAATCCATTCTGAAAATACTTGAAAAAAAAAAGATCAGGGATGGATAGAACACAACTGTGCCCAGACTGACAGCTTTGGGAGGAGTGGGATATTCCAGTCTGGAGTAGTCTGGAATATTCTCCATATACCCCAGTGCCAAGCACCAAGCCTGGCTCAAAGCTGACAGCCAGCCAGCGTGTGTTCATTCAGACTGAAGCACGTGCATGTTTGCATTTGAGCTGCTCTCTTAGTTCATCCAAAGGAGTATCTTAGAGTTTTTCATTTCTGATTCCTCCAGGGGTTCCTATCAGGTTCCCCTGGATTATTGGGAGGAAACTGGGCCCTCAAAGTAGCCCAGGTGAGTGGGAACTCAGAAGCCATGAGTTCTTGCCTTGAAGTTCAGAAGCTTGAAGCAGCCATGCAAGATGTGGCCAGGACGAGCTGCCAGTGCTGCTGGGCTGGTGTGTAGAAGAGGCCCCCTGGCCAGCTCATCAATCCCCCTGCCCAGGACCCTTAGCATCCAGAGCAAGGTGCTGGCTCCCAGCTGCTCCGAGCTGTGGGCGCTTCATCCATATTATTGTTTCTAACCTGCTGATGCAGGCTGCGTGTAAGTACAAGGAAAGGAGCGACTTGGGTTCACATGCAAATCCTCCTGAGCACCCCAGCCTGCTGCTTGCTGCCTGCCTTCCAAGAAGAGATGCGGCAGCTCTGCTGCTGAACCTTGGCAAGTCCTCTACATGTGTTTGTGATAGGAGCTTCCTCTTCCAGAACACAGATACTGTTGGCTGTTTGTTTTCCTGAGACAATCAACTTTTGTTCTTTCCCAGCAGAGCGCCTACACAGCCCTAGGCTTCTGTTTCTCTGGACTGTGGAAACACTACTCTCCTTTTCAGCTCTCCTTGGAAAACTGTTAGGGACCTCCTAGAGAGGAAAGCTATTGCTTGGGGTTCTAAGTGGATCCAGGGGAGGAGTAGGGTGGTGTGGGCACAGATGATGCACACACCAGTTTCACCAAATGAGACAATGCAGAGTGTCCACAATATCAAACGATACGCCTCTGGAAATCCTAGCTGGCCACGGGATTCACAGTTTAAGAAATGCCATGCAACATGTTCAGAGTGTGGCAAGTCCTTCAGGACTCTGAGCCCAGCATTTTCTAGCTACTCAGTGACATGGGAAAGTGGGGAGAAATGTTCTAATGTGAAAGAAATGTAAAAGAGACGTAAGTCACATAATAATAACCTTACATAGTGTCTCAACCCTACAGTAAGAAAGTTTTTTAGGTGTTTGAGGAACTTTTGGATATTTGAGGACAAATAGCAATTTGTCCATATCTGTGAGATTATCAGATTTTTTGGTATATAATTGTTCATTGAAGTCTCTGATGATCCTTGTTCTTGTATCTTATCATTTGTAAGGTCTTCTCCTTCATTTACAATTTTATTTCAGTCCTTTCTTTTTCCTGATGAGTCTAACTAAAGATCTGTTTATATTTTAAAAAAACAGAGCTTATTAGTTTCATTGATTTTGTTATTTTTTTAGTTTCTATTTCATTTATTTCCATTCTGTTCTTTGCCTTCCTTATATTAACTTTGGGCTTGATATGTTTTATTTTTCTGGTTCCTTAATAGATTGCTTATCTGAGAGCATTCTTTTTTTTAAATGTACACATTTATTATTATAAACTTTCCTCTAAGAACTTCTTTTGCTCCATCCCTCAAGTTTTAGTGGTATTTGTTTTCTTTCTCTCTTTTTTTTTTAATAAAAAAAAAGATCAGGGATGGATAGAACACAACTGTGCCCAGACTGACAGCTTTGGGAGGAGTGGGATATTCCAGTCTGGAGTAGTCTGGAATATTCTCCATATACCCCAGTGCCAAGCACCAAGCCTGGCTCAAAGCTGACAGCCAGCCAGCGTGTGTTCATTCAGACTGAAGCACGTGCATGTTTGCATTTGAGCTGCTCTCTTAGTTCATCCAAAGGAGTATCTTAGAGTTTTTCATTTCTGATTCCTCCAGGGGTTCCTATCAGGCTCCCCTGGATTATTGGGAGGAAACTGGGCCCTCAAAGTAGCCCAGGTGAGTGGGAACTCAGAAGCCATGAGTTCTTGCCTTGAAGTTCAGAAGCTTGAAGCAGCCATGCAAGATGTGGCCAGGACGAGCTGCCAGTGCTGCTGGGCTGGTGTGTAGAAGAGGCCCCCTGGCCAGCTCATCAATCCCCCTGCCCAGGACCCTTAGCATCCAGAGCAAGGTGCTGGCTCCCAGCTGCTCCGAGCTGTGGGCGCTTCATCCATATTATTGTTTCTAACCTGCTGATGCAGGCTGCGTGTAAGTACAAGGAAAGGAGCGACTTGGGTTCACATGCAAATCCTCCTGAGCACCCCAGCCTGCTGCTTGCTGCCTGCCTTCCAAGAAGAGATGCGGCAGCTCTGCTGCTGAACCTTGGCAAGTCCTCTACATGTGTTTGTGATAGGAGCTTCCTCTTCCAGAACACAGATACTGTTGGCTGTTTGTTTTCCTGAGACAATCAACTTTTGTTCTTTCCCAGCAGAGCGCCCACACAGCCCTAGGCTTCTGTTTCTCTGGACTGTGGAAACACTACTCTCCTTTTCAGCTCTCCTTGGAAAACTGTTAGGGACCTCCTAGAGAGGAAAGCTATTGCTTGGGGTTCTAAGTGGATCCAGGGGAGGAGTAGGGTGGTGTGGGCACAGATGATGCACACACCAGTTTCACCAAATGAGACAATGCAGAGTGTCCACAATATCAAACGATACGCCTCTGGAAATCCTAGCTGGCCACGGGATTCACAGTTTAAGAAATGCCATGCAACATGTTCAGAGTGTGGCAAGTCCTTCAGGACTCTGAGCCCAGCATTTTCTAGCTACTCAGTGACATGGGAAAGTGGGGAGAAATGTTCTAATGTGAAAGAAATGTAAAAGAGACGTAAGTCACATAATAATAACCTTACATAGTGTCTCAACCCTACAGTAAGAAAGTTTTTTAGGTGTTTGAGGAACTTTTGGATATTTGAGGACAAATAGCAATTTGTCCATATCTGTGAGATTATCAGATTTTTTGGTATATAATTGTTCATTGAAGTCTCTGATGATCCTTGTTCTTGTATCTTATCATTTGTAAGGTCTTCTCCTTCATTTACAATTTTATTTCAGTCCTTTCTTTTTCCTGATGAGTCTAACTAAAGATCTGTTTATATTTTAAAAAAACAGAGCTTATTAGTTTCATTGATTTTGTTATTTTTTTAGTTTCTATTTCATTTATTTCCATTCTGTTCTTTGCCTTCCTTATATTAACTTTGGGCTTGATATGTTTTATTTTTCTGGTTCCTTAATAGATTGCTTATCTGAGAGCATTCTTTTTTTTAAATGTACACATTTATTATTATAAACTTTCCTCTAAGAACTTCTTTTGCTCCATCCCTCAAGTTTTAGTGGTATTTGTTTTCTTTCTCTCTTTTTTTTTTAAATTTAAATTTCTAAACGATATCCTGCTGAGCAGTTGTAGAATGTTTCTAAATTTGTAGATAAATCAAATATTTTAAAATTGTAAATGAAGCTCACTTTTGTCTCTGTCTTGCCATCACCTGGATGAATGATGACTGAGATAGCAATGATGGGGAGCCTTTAAATGTTAACTAGATTTCATTGTGTAGTCACTGTGATTAAAATATCCAACTCAGTCAGTGCACACGGGTTTATCATTTGATAGTGTTTTCATGATGTTTATGGTGCAGATAAAAGTAGCCCTTGTTAAATGCGGTCTCCACCTGTTTTCTCATTTGACTTCTTGGCATCATGGAAGAGCAGTCTAAGGCTTCTTCGACAGCACTGCGGCTCTGTTGAGTCTTAGTATGTGAGAGTCGTGAAACTGGAGGACGTGCTTTAGCTGTGCGGTCACAACGGGCCTCTGAACACTTCATCCCAAGTCAGACACTTCCCCACGCAGGCCTAAGGGGAGGAAGCAAATGCTTGACCCCCATCCCAGACACAGGCTGCCTACTGCAGACCCACGTTCACAGTGCTGTGGGCACATACATCTTTTCAAAGAAGAGGTTTGGAACCAAGCAAGCACTTCTTCGTTCCTTCTCCCAAACTCACCCGTTAGATACATCTCCTCTCCTATGGAGGGTAGGAGTATAAGTCCTCCCCTTGAAACTTCAGGCTGAGGAAATGAAGTTCAACTGTAATTTCTGACCAGATTTAGATTGTAATTGAGATTACACTCATGCTTTTTGTATATACCAACTAATGATGAGAGCTTTGGATAGAAGTATGCTAGACAGTAAAGAGAGATCTGTTGTGTGTTTTAAATTTTGTCCTAAATAACCCAAAATGTGGCTAATTGATTTGTTGACTCATTTTAATAAACCAGGTTTTATCTGGAGGAAGCAAACATCCTTTTAAGGACGAATCTCTTCAGTTTTGGCCTGCTTGATTCAAATAAAGATTTTCTCCTTCAAGTTCCCTTTCCTGTGTTTAAAAAAATTCATGCTTTATAAATTAAATATATCTTCTCCAAATAGGAGTTTGATATTAATTTATTCTTATTTATGCCTTTAAAGGATATGATTTAGTTAGAAAGCTACTACATCATGTCATGCCACAAGTGTCATTGAACTATAAACAAGGTTTTACATATTCATTCTCTCTATGTTATAGTTAAAAATCTATGTGTTTTTCTTAAACTGAGGAAGTAGCTAGCATAGGACTCAGTAAGAAGGCCATTGGCTTTGTTACTTCTTTTGTAGAATTAGGAAATTTGACTAAATCAATGAGTCTCATACCTTACAAAAGTTTTTTTTTTGCTGTAATTTCTGACCAGATTTAGATTATAATTGAGATTACACTCATGCTTTTTGTATATACCAACTAATGATGAGAGCTTTGAATAGAAGTATGCTAGACAGTAAAGAGAGATCTGTTGTGTGTTTTAAATTTTGTCCTAAATAACCCAAAATGGGGCTAATTGATTTGTTGACTCATTTTAATAAACCAGGTTTTATCTGGAGGAAGCAAACATCCTTTTAAGGACGAATCTCTTCAGTTTTGGCCTGCTTGATTCAAATAAAGATTTTCTCCTTCAAGTTCCCTTTCCTGTGTTTAAAAAAATTCATGCTTTATAAATTAAATATATCTTCTCCAAATAGGAGTTTGATATTAATTTATTCTTATTTATGCCTTTAAAGGATATGATTTAGTTAGAAAGCTACTACATCATGTCATGCCACAAGTGTCATTGAACTATAAACAAGGTTTTACATATTCATTCTCTCTATGTTATAGTTAAAAATCTATGTGTTTTTCTTAAACTGAGGAAGTAGCTAGCATAGGACTCAGTAAGAAGGCCATTGGCTTTGTTACTTCTTTTGTAGAATTAGGAAATTTGACTAAATCAATGAGTCTCATACCTTACAAAAGTTTTTTTTTTTTTCCCCCCAAAGAAAACAACCTTTCTTTCAAAAAAAAAAGAAAAGAAAAAACCTTTTCCGTGGAACCATATTATATAAAATAGAGACAAGTATAGGGCCATTTAGCTAAAGGAGCGACCAGAGACCCCGCAGCTGTGATTTCTCTGTTCTTCAGCTCTGCAGTGACCCCTGTGGGACCTTCCACTCTTATGGGACATGGTTTGGAAACTAACAGTTATGAGAGAATCCTTTTCACTAAACATCTCTAGAATTAAAACTGCTGGTACCTTGTTTTCTTGTGTATAATTTTCTCACCTTTCTGTGTTTTCGTTAAATGGAAAAGTTTAAAGAAAATCACAGATGTGTTCTCCTTATTAACAGTTTGATTTCAAACTACTTCCTCCATTTGAACTCGATCCTCATCTAGAAATCAAGATAAAGGTCTCGGAAGTATGTATTTAGGGCTGGAGGCTTTTAGGGGAGAAGATAGTGATCTCGTGGGTCATTTCTAGGCCTATGCGTGATTCCCTAGTTCTCTGAAATTGTGTGTTCTCGGTAGATTGGTATTTATTGTACACTTTATCAGATTAAATAGCATTCCATATATATGTTCTCTGTTATCTAAAAGTGGAATAAGTGTGAAATCATTTTCTTTTATTTATGTGATTACTTTTCTACTTAAGTAATCTTCAAGTTAGGTCTAGTCTCTAAAAGTATTATTTAAATGTCACATTTAGTCAGTTCTGTGTCATTCCTATGACAATATCTCTTGCTTAACTTAAACATAAATAATATTTGACATTTCAGATGCAGCAGGAATTGGCCAGGAGTATGACTAGAGAACTAACAAAAGGTATGTTGCCAAAACTTATGAATTAAATTTAGACATTGATTTCTGAAATACACTGAAAACAGTAAATGGCATCTTTTGCCATTGTTTGGACAACAGATGCTACGTTAAATGATTTTTCTTATACATAGCTAATGAAAAATGTGAAAGCATGAGCAGTCATGGTAAAAAATATCCTTCTCCATTTATTCATCATGTTCCATAGCTTTAAAAAAACTCAAAAGGTCTATGTAGTTCTTGTTTTTTTTTTTTTAATTAAAAAAAATTTTATTTATTTTAATTGGAGGCTAATTACTTTACAGTATTGTGGTGATTTTTGCTATACATCGATATGAATCAGCCATCGGTGTTCATGTGTCTGCCTGTCCTGTATCTCACCCCCCACCTCCACCTCCAAAGGACTCTCTAGAGTCTTCTCTAGCACCACAATTTGAAAGCATCCTTCCACTTTGAGGAACCTCAGTCTTTGCTCTGACAGCCGTTAACTGATGATGCCCCTGGACATTATGGAGGGTAATCAGTTGTATTCAAAGTTATTGATTTAAGTACTAATCACATCTAAAATATACCTTCACAGAAACATCTAAACTGATGTTTGATCAAACAGCTGGGATCATATTCTAGCCAAGTCAACAGATTAATTAACCATCACACTGGGAAGTTATTTAAGCTATCAATTTTAAGGAGAATATTGAAATTGTCTAGTATTTCTCCAATTCTAGGCTAGGTTTTATGGAGAACCTATGCCACAATCTATTTATTCCTTCCTGTCCTCCTGTAGGAGTTGGTTATTGATTTTGTTACCCAACCAGACTTGGGTCCACTTGCCCAATACACAGTCAAACCAGTGTCCTGACACCAGGTTGTGATGAAGGAAACTGGTGTTTCTTGCAAGGTGCCCAATGTGGGGCCAGGCAAGGAGAACAGAGGTTTCCTTCTCAAAAGACCCAAAGTCTCTGATGGCTTCCAGGGAAGGGTTTTATTGTTGGTGGTGTTTTTTTTTTTTTTTTGTTGTTGTTGTTGTTTTTTAATGTCAGTGATTTTTTGTTAAGCAAGGCAAACTTCAAAATACTACACAGCCTATTTCCAATATGGAGAAATAGCTAGATATAGACACACAAAAACACACAGACAGGAGTAGATATAGAGATAGCAGTATAGAAATATATGTCCTCAAGTTTTGTATTAAACTGGAGGACATATATTTGTATTAAACAAGGAGGACAGACTAGTTTATGAGAGAATTAACAAAAGTTTAACCATTTCCCAATAGTTAGAGTACTTGGGAAAAAATGAATGCACCTTTTGGTAAACTAGAATAAAGAAATCTATGTGGCTCAGGTTTCCTAAGGATGAAAACAATTTTTAAAAGTACTTATTTTATATTGGAGTATGGCCAGCGAACAATGTGGTAACAGTTTCAGGAGCACAGCGTGTGACTCTGCCACACACACGCATGTATCCATTCTCCCCCAAATTCAGGGAAGGGCTTTTGATGGCAGAGTTAGGGGTGAGGGTGCGAGGTGCCTGATAGCTGGTGTACATCCTTCTGGACTGGTTGGTGGTGAGGTAACTGGGTGACTTTAGGAGTCAGTATCATCAACCATCAGGTTTCAACTGGTCTGGGGTGTACCTAGGTTTAGTCAGCATGCGGTTAACTTCTTCCACCTGGTGGACGTTTCAGTATCTGCAGAAGAATTCAAGGATGTGGCTCAGAGTGTTATCTACAGCCCTTGAGGAGGAATTAAAGGTCCTTGACTTTGAGGTTTTAACTATCGTTATTTTGTCTTGCTCAACTGTTTTTGTTGCAGCATTTTCTCACTTCTCTGATTACATTTGCTCTTTGGTCAAAACCTCAGAGGCTAAAGCTTTTCTACAAACAAAAGGCAGGGTCTGTGGGCAGCTCCTAACAGGGTCCTACTCCGTTTCAATTAATTTTTCTTTTTAGTGTGTCCTCCTTTATTTTTAATAGATTTAAGAGGTGGAGAGAGGGCTCCGAGTTAGGAGCTTTTCATTCATAACCCACCTAGGCTGGAACATCTAGAAAAATCTCTCTTCTTAAAATAACCTGTGTGTCACATTCCTCCACCTCATATATTAAGTACACATCATGTCCTTCACAAGCCGCACACCCAAAAGCAACCAATTCCAGAGTCCAGTCTCTGTGCTGGATGCTAGAGATGGAAAAAACAAAATGTGGCTTCTGCTCTCATGTTGGTTGTTACTGGTTGCCACTGGGCCCCTCAATGCTCATGACTCTTTGGACTGAATAAAGGTACTTTATGAAACTGCAAAGAAAATGGAAGGAAGTCATAGGAAAGAGCCCTTAGCTTCTGAGATATTTATTGGAAGCTGGAGAGACTTGTTCTGAAGGGATACAAAGCCTTGTCCCAGCAGGAAATAATTGTTAAAAATTCTATTGGAGTATACATGACAGTGTTGTGCCAGTTTCAGGTGCACAGCGAAGTGAATCAGTTATATATATATATAAGGTGAAGGTGAAGTCGCTCAGTCGTGTCCGACTCTTTGCGACCCCGTGGACTGTAACCTACTAGGCTTCTCCATCCATGGGATTCTCCAGGCAAGAATACTGGAGTGGATTGCCATTTCCTTCTCCAGGGGATCTTCCCGACCCAGGGATCGAACCCGGGTCTCCCACGTTGGAGGCAGACGCTTTAACCTCTGAGCCACCAGGGAAGCCCTATATATATATATATAAGTGATATATATATATGTGATTCACAATGTATACCCCTTCTTTTCAGATTCTTTTCCCATATGGGTTATTGAGTAAGTTCCCTGTAATATATTTGTGGTCCTTATGAGTTATCTATTTCTATTTTATGCATAGTAGTGTATATATATTAATTCCAGTCTCTGAATTTATCCCTCCCCCCATGTTTCCCCTTTGGTAACTAAGTTTGATTTTGAGATCTGGGAGTTGGTTCCTATTTTGTAAATAAGCTTATTTTTATTAGATCCCACTGTTAAGTGATATCATATGGTATTTGTTTTCCTCTCTCTGAGTTACTTCATTTAGTATGAAAATTTCTAGGTCCATCCATGTTGCTGCAAATGGCATTATTTCATGCTTTTTATCGCTGAGTAATATTCCATTGTGTGTATGCGTGTGTGTACCACATCTTTATCCATTCATCTGTTGATGGATATTTAGGTTGCTTCCATGTATTGGCTATTGTAAATATTGCTGCAATGAACATTGGGGTGCATGTATCTTTTTAAATTATGGCTTTCTCTGGATAACTGACCAGGAGTGGGATTGCTGACTCATATGGCAACTCTATATTTAGTTTTTCAAGAAACCTCCATGCTGTTCTCCACAGTGGGTGTACCCAGTTATATTCCCATGAACTCTGTAGGAGGGCTCCCTTTTCTCCACACCCTCTCCAGCATTTATTATTTGCAGGTTTTTTATGCTGGCTATTCTGACTGGTGTGGACTGATACCCCATTGTAGTATTTCTGCCCTTCTCTAATAATTAGTGATGTGGAGCGTCCTTTCTGAGCATCCTTTCATGTGCTTTTTGGTCATCTGTAAGTGTTCTTTAGAGAAATGTCCATTTAGATCTTACACTCATTTTTTGATTGGGTTGTTTGTTTTTGATATTGAGCTCTTTGAGCTGTTTGAATGTTTTGGAGATTAATTTGTCAGTTGCCTCATTTTCAAATATTGTCCCACATTCTGTGGATTTTCTTCTGTCTTGTTTATGATATCTTCTGCTGTGCAAAGGCTTTTAAGTTTAATTAGGTCCCATTTGCTTACTTTTGAATTTAGTTTCATTACTCTGAGGGGTGGCTCAAAAAAGATACATTGCTGTGATTTGTGGCAGAGTGTTCTGCCTGTGTTCTCCTCTAAGAGTTTTATAATGTCTGTCCTTATGTTTAGGTCTTTAATCCATTTTGAGTTTATTTTTGTGGATGGTGTTAGGGAGTGTTCTGATTTCATTCTTATACATGTAGCTGTCCAGTTTTCTCAGCACTGCTCATTGAGGAGGCTGTCTTTTCTCCATTGTATAGTCTTGCCTCCTTTGTCCTAGATTAATTGACCACAGGTGCATGGGTTTCTCTCTGGACTTCCTATCCTGACCCATTGATCCATGCAATATATTTCTATTTTTGTGGCAGTCCCATCACTTCATGGGAAATAGATGGGGAAACAGTGGAAACAGTGTCAGACTTTATTTTTTTGGGCTCCAAAATCACTGCAGTTGGTGACTGCAGCCATGAAATTAAAAGACGCTTACTCCTTGGAAGAAAAGTTATGACCAACCTAGACAGCATATTGAAAAGCAGAGACATTACTTTGCCAACAAAGGTCCGTCTAGTCAAGGCTATGGTTTTTCCAGTAGTCGTGTATGGATGTGAGCATTGGACTGTGAAGAAAGCCGAGCACCAAAGAATTGATGCTTTTGAACTGTGGTGTTGGAGAAGACTCTTGAGAGTCCCTTGGACTGCAAGGAGATCCAACCAGTCCATTCTGAAGATCAGCCCTGGGATTTCTTTGGAAGGAATGATGCCAAAGCTGAAACTCATACTTTGGCCACCTCATGCGAAGAGTTGACTCATTGGAAAAGACTCTGATGCTGGGAGGGATTGGGGGCAGGAGGAGAAGGGGACGACCGAGGATGAGATGGCTGGATAGCATCACGGACTCGATGGACGTGAGTCTGCGTGAACTCCGGGAGATGGTGATGGACAGGGAGGCCTGGCATGCTGTGATTCATGGGGTCACAAAGAGTCGGACATGACTGACAACTGAACTGAACTGAACTGAACCAGTGTTCTGATTACTGTAGCTTGTAGTGTAGTCTGAAGTCAGGGAGCCTGATACTGTCAGCTCCTGCTTTTCTTTCTTAAGATTGCTTTGACTATTCAGTGTCTTTTCTATTTCTATACACACTGTAAAAATTTTTCTTCTAGTTCTGTGAAAAACTCCATTGGTAATTTGATACAAATTGCATTGGATCAGTAGATTGCTGGGGGTAGTACAGGTATTTTGATAGCAGGAAATGGTTTATTCTGAGTGGTTCTAGGTATGTGGTGGCCGTCGTGAATTAAATCAGATTCAATCTGATTTTCCCAGCCTGTGGCTCTTTGTGTCCTGCAGAAGGCGCCAAATGACTGCCCAGAGCTCTGATGCTTTGGAAAACGTGAGATGTAATTCTAAAAGGCCAGCATCTTAAAACATTCAGTGGTCTGTCTGGGACCCTTGCTTTTGCTTCATTTTAGTGTAATGTGGGTCAAAATGAGAAGCAGAAAGGAAAATGGTTGCCTCTCCTGGCATGTGGTAATACTGTGGAATATGGAAATGTGAGTCAAACACAGAGACAGCCCAGTCAAACAGCACCTAAACACAGAGCTTGTATGGGAACTTGTGTGTGTGTGTACTTGTGCTTCTGAGAAAGATTAAACAGTAAAGAATGGAAGTGATGAAACATACTTCAAAAAAAAGGTAAAGAGAAAATATTGTAGAAAAACCTATATAAAGAATAAAAAAGTGGATCATGAAAGAGAGAGAAAGGAGAGCTCAAGGGGGCATGCAACCAGGGAAGGTGGATAAAAGTACTGACACGGGAGCTCCAGGAGGCAAGATCCTAGTCCTCTCTTACTTGCAGTTCTAATAATAGTTGAATTTCAGATGACTGTCATACAAGTAGAGGACAAGAAGAAACACACCAAGTCATCTGGAATCAATTCAGTGGAATTCTTTATTTCAAGGACTCTGTATAATTTCTCCATATTATATTTTACATATATCTTACATACTATATTTTACATATTATATGTTTATATTATATATATATATTATATTTATATATGAATGACAATGTCAAGTGGTAAGTTTTGAATTTTCAGTGATACCAAAGAGAGTGTGGCAGGAATTGAGGAGGAAGTTGCGTGGAAGTGAGCTAGTGTGGTCGGGAGAGAAGACTAGCCCAGGAGGGTGGGACATGGCCTGGGCCCTGACTGATGGGAATGAACAGGATATTCGAGATGAATGAACAGAATTTGCTTCCTAGAATAGTTGTTAAGCAAGGATGTTATGAACATCCATAAACCTACAGTAAAGATGGCAGAGTGGCAAAGGGATTAAAAGAATAATCTTGTTAACAACCTTCAGAGGAGTTATAAAGGATGAGAAGCCAGAAGTTCCTAATTTAGCAACATCATCTCCTTGTTTTTTCAGTGTTCCTGCATCAATTGTACCATATTTTTTTTAAAAAAATAATAAGTTGGTAAATGGTAGGAAAGCTTGACATGACATATTTATTGTATGCTTTTGACAGATCCATATTTATATCATCCAGCTGCTTTAAAGAGTTAAAATTATGATCATAAGACATATGAAGGGCATAGACAATGAGCATCTCAAGAAGAGGATCAGGTCCCATTTGTTTATTTTTGCTTTTATTTCCAATATTTTGGGAGGTGGATCATAGAAGATCCTGCTGTGATGTATGTCGGAGAGTGTTTTGCCTATATTCTCCTCTAACGTGTATACCTGTGGCGGATTCATGTTGATGTATGGCAAAACCAATACAATATTGTAAAGTAATTAACCTCCAATTAAAATAAATAAATTTATATATATATTTTTAAAAAGAAGATGATCAGGACGATTTGAAACCTAAGGAGGAAGATTAGTGTAATTAAAAGTTACTTCTTGTTTACTAAAGAAAGCTGTTTTCTTTAAGACTTACGCTTAGACATATTATTATTTGAGGTTGTATTTTGACTATCTCATTACACGGAAGAAATTTTAATCTCGTTACTTTGCTTTCCTCACCCAGCTCTTCTTACCAGCCCTCCTACAAAGCATTAAAAGAAAATATTTAAGCCGAATTGGTCCAGGAGGTTTCACTGAGCATGTAGAGTATCCTGCTCTCAGACTTGCTGTGTGGTGTTTATTCCCTGGCACTTCTCTGGCAGGTTTCTCTGAACCTTAACATCTAGAACCCATGACTGAAGTGCTGAGAGCTCTCCCCCTTCACCTGCAGGCGAACCGTTTGATTTCTGCTCCCCTTGTCTTCCCATAAAAGGGAGTTTGGGAGGATGATTTCCCAGGAAATTTCTAGTGGTTTTAGATTAAAAAAAAAAACAAACTAGTTTTGATGCCTTATCTCGTTTCTTCCAGCTGTTTTGAGTTCTGTCCTTGGTTTGCAGCTGCTACTGCTGCTAAGTCACTTCAGTTGTGTCTGACTCTGTGCGACCCCATAGACGTCAGCCCACCAGGCTCCCCTGTCCCTGGGATTCTCCAGGCAAGAACACTGGAGTGGGTTGCCATTTCCTTCTCCAATGCATGAAAGTGAAAACTGAAAGTGAAGTCGCTCAGTCGTGTCTGACCCTCAGTGACCCCACGAACCACAGCTTTCCAGGCTCCTCTGTCCGTGGGATTTTCCAGGCAAGAGTACTGGAGAGGGGTGCCATTGCCTTCTCCTTGGTTTGCAGAGGCTTATAAAAATGCATTGGCTATTTTGCAGCTTCACAGGTGAGAGCAGAGGCTTCCCAAGGGCCAATCCAGTTCCATTTGAGGCTGGACCAGTCATCCATGTCGTTGGCCTCTGGTTCTCATCAGCTGTCTTGTTCTGTGTAGAGTGAAGACGGTGTGCAGAGTGAAGGTACAGGCAGAATGCTTCACGGTTCCTGTGTTCCAAGAACAGAGATGCTCCACCAGCTCACTCTTGAACCTTGTTTCCCAGCAGGGATGACGGATTTGTTTGAGTTCTGAGCTGCTGTCAGAGTGGGGAGTCTGACTGGATCTCCATGCTAACCAAAATGTCCAGCACCGGTGCATCGCATATCGACTGATTTCTAACCTGAAGTCCTGGGGTCTTCCTGGAGGAAAGGATAGCAGGGACTTGTCCTTGTGTATTGTCAGTGGTGGTGTCTTAGATCAAATGCCTGCGAAGTTCCAAAATGTGACCCAAGTCAGGTGACCCAGCCCTCTTTCCCATGCAGTGAACAGCGTCAGGGACGTCTCTCCCCAGGGTGGTACTTGAACTGTGTGTTCTCATCTTCATCATAATAATGTAGCGAACTCTTCGTGCTTGGCAATGAAAAGATGGACAATTCAAACCAGATGATTATAATCCACGTGGCTCTGGATGTAATAAAGACAGTCATATGATGAGACACAGTCTATTTCTTACACACACATTCCACTCATATATGTTTGATTTTAATTGTACTCTGCATCTAATTATAGTCCTTTCTTGACTAGGCCCACATCGTCATGGACCACGGGGCCCAGAAAGACAGCTAGGCAGGCACCAAACTGACCTCCACTGCTGGTTATTTGAGAGCTGATCATAAGGATTCAAGTTCATGGCTGCAGTGGGTGCAGCCCCTACATCAGTAGCACAGAAACCTTCCTATTGTGCCAGAACGTCCATCTAAAAACAGGTAACATCAGTAGGAAGGCTGGGCAGAGGGTAACACTGCCCTAGCAGGTTAACAGCCCTTGAAAACCAACCAATCTCAGGTCCCCTGGAAACTAGAGAGGCCTGTAGCTGTCACAAACAGGTCAGACCACATAGATCTCATAGGAGACTCAGTCTGGTGCTCTGGGGATCAGAGCAGATGATTTAAAGTGTCTTTCTATATAACTGTGTGTTCTTTGGGAGAAAAGATTGGGGTGGGGGAGCAAACTGGTTTCAAAATTCTGCACTAAAGAAAGTTAAACAGCTTTCTTTAGCCTTTAATATTCTGATTTGGTGCAAATCTCTAAGAGGGGGAAATAAAAGGGAGCTTTTCCCAAATGTTTTTCAACTAGGATTCCATCTCCACTGAGAATCACTCACATTTCAATACACACAAATGTCCCCCGACCCCTGCCCCAACCCAGTTTGGAGAATTTCAGCTGGAGAGGTTAGGGAATCCCCGGCTGTCCAGGGTTGCCAGCTCTGCGGAGACTCAGCTCCCAAGTCAGTGGGAATCAGCTCCCAGACAGTCCGGTGGTAGGGGGCCTTCACAATTGGATCCCCACATGCTCGGTGGTATGTGAATGCTTACTAAGGTTACATCAGTGCATGGATTAAAAAAAACTGAAGATCCACAGCCTGCCTGTGCACCCTTTCCAAAGGTTTCTTTGCCGAGAGCTGAGCGGCAGTGAGCGGTCCCAGGTGGGCGGAGGGTCTTGCTCTCTGCAAAGACCTCTCCATAAAGGTGAGACCTGCCTCTCTCCCTCTGCTTACTATGAGTTTCTCCAGAGCCCACAAATCTCTCGGGTGCCAGATAAAATGGTTTTTTTTGAGAAAGTGTAAGAGTCTGTTGATTTTAGTATTAAATCTTTTTCCAACTCAGATGATTTCTAATACTTTGCTTTTATGAAAATCAAGAGAAGACCTAATTAAGCCATCAGAAATTAGATCATTAAAAATCATTTTGATGATAGATCACCCTATCAGAGGGAGCTTGGTAACGGACATTGCTATGATAAAGTTCCTTTCATTTTCTTGTTCATTTTCATGAAAAATGTTTCATAGTGTGTACAACAACTGTAACAACAATAATTGTAAAATGAAATTAATGTTGGTGAGGATTGCCATCTCTTTTAGGAAATAGATGCATCTGAATTTAGTAAGTCTGATGAGAACTGTTTTCTCCAATAAAATTTTACTTTTTATATTTAATATTAATAAAATCCTGTGTGATAAATCACATATTAATAGTATCTATAGTGATAATTCATTTTAGAATTATTTCTCTAATATCTAGAGCTACTTGGCTACAGGATTTAAACATTACCTTCAAATTAAAATGTACAAAATTGAATTCAAGTTATATATTTATTTTTGCTGCAGATAATTATGGATGATCAATGAAAGAATTTTAGCCATAAAATGTATCACATTAACATAAAATTACGTGAAGAAAGTAAAGTGGAAATACAACTTTAAGGAGTAAATGAAATAATTTTTGCCTACTAAAGACAAGCTTGTAGGTGTATATTAAAATGAACTATGGTAGATATCAAATTGCTGTGGTATTAGATTGTCCTGGTAACAGTGAAGAAGTTGGATTAGGATTTTATTTTTAAAATTTCCTATTTCTGATTCACCAGAGATTATATCCTTTGCAACGATTTAAGTTGATGAAGAAATGTTTTAGATGTTAACTTAAACACATGTGAAGAGACATATAGTGGTTTTGGTTTTTTGTCAAAAGATAGTGTTATATGCATTTTGAAAGATGCACAAATGCATAATTTGAAAAGACATAGAATTTGAAAAATTATTTTAAGGGATAACCAGGCAGGAAATTGAAGGTTTCTATATCCAACAGCACATAAGGAGAATGAAAAAACAGGGGTCCAGAAATGGCTCCATTTGGTCTGGAACAGGCTCTTTCCACACTTCCTCTCACTGCCCTCCTTCGAGCCCAAGATCCAGGTCTAACAGGTCCTCAGCTCCAACTTAATGTCCCACGTTACCACTACTCTCCTCCTCCCACGTGTGGCACTCATTTCTTTCACACTTAATGACAATCATGTTGACTTGGCCTGGGACCACCTCATGGAACTATCCGGAGAGTCATCATCCCCTGGCCCACACTCCCTGCCTTACTCTTGCCTCAAATCCCAGAAACCCTCAGACAATAGAAAGCCCAAGTTTAGGCCTAGGCCCTAAGCCCTTGTCCATCTATCATCATCTGAACGATTGCGATTAATTTGTGCATTTGCAGTTTTCAAAGTGCCTCCCTCTTTATACTTTCTCTTTTCCTCTTTACCACACCTGCTGTGATAGATGGAGGTAGAAGATGGGTGGATGGATAGGTAGGTAGGTAGGTAGAAAGAAGAAACTGGGGCTCAGAGGATTTAGATGGTTTGCTTGTGATGACACAGCAAGAAATGGTGGAGTTAGTATTTGGAAGCAGGGCACCTGTCTTCCTCTTTACCACACCTGCTGTGATAGATGGAGGTAGAAGATGGGTGGATGGATAGGTAGGTAGGTAGGTAGAAAGAAGAAACTGGGGCTCAGAGGATTTAGATGGTTTGCTTGTGATGACACAGCAAGAAATGGTGGAGTTAGTATTTGGAAGCAGGGCACCTGTCTTACTCTTGCCTGGAGAATCCCAGGGACGGGGGAGTCTGGTGGGCTGCTGTCTATGGGGTCGCACAGAGTCGGACACGACTGAAGCGACTCAGCAGCAGCAGCACCTGTCTTCAGACTCTTCGCCTTATGCACAACATCACGGGCAAGTCCAAGGTCAAAGAAAACCAGTTGGAATCTTTTGTGTTTGGGGTGGCCCACTCAGAAACCTTACTGATCATGTAACCCTGGAGATAGTGGTGGGTGTTAGCATGTGGTCCTTGTTCGATGGCTACCGTATGGGGCCTTCACACTTCATCCAGATTCTCTGCCAGACATTTGGAAAGGACTTACAGCTGGGGAACTGAACACATATGTGTACTTCCACGTACTGTGGAACAAGATTACTTAGAACAGGACAGGATGGTGTGGAGTTTAGATAGCTGAGTATAAACAAACATTCACATAAAAATGGGCAAGTTTTGCCGTGAGTGGTATTTTAGTCTGGATAGTTGTACCGGAAATAAAACTTGGTTGGATGTCAAAACACCAGTCATCTAACTTTAGTTCTATTTTTAATTAAAAACCCTGACTTTTAGAAACCAAGAGAAATACTAAACCTGTTTCAACTCACCTCAAAGTGCCCAAATTTATAGTTATTTCTGGCTAAGTTGACTTCACCTATGCTTTTCTGTTATTTTTTGGAAAACTTTTGAGGATACCTTTTTATTTTTAGGTGCATTCAGACATACAGTTTAAAAAAATAATTACTCCGATTTTGGAGCTTTATATTTTATTCTTCAGTGTGAGGTATTTCATTTGAGACAGCCCTTAAGAACGTTGTAAAGTTAGTTGGAATTTAGGGTCACAAAAATTCAGACACAACTTAGGGACTAAACAACAATTGAACAACAGAATGATCGATTCCTTAGGACTTAAAGGAGTCGATCTGTAAGTCAGATACACGGTGAATGATTTTAGTTCACTTAGCACACACAGGGCATAATTTACTAAAGAAAGTTCAGTTCAGTTCAGTCGCTCAGTCGTGTCCGACTCTTCGCGACTCCGAGAATTGCAGCATGCCAGGCCTCCCTGTCCATCACCAACTCCCGGAGTTCACTCAAACTCATGTCCATCGAGTTGAGCATTCTTTGGCATTGCCTTTCTTTGGAATTGGAATGAAAACTGACCTTTTCCAGTCCTGTGGCCACTGCTGAGTTTTCCAAATTTGCTGGCAGATTGAGTGCAGCACTTTCACAGCATCACCTTTCAGGATTTGAAATAGCTCAACTGGAATTCCATCACCTCCACTAGCTTTGTTTGTAGTGATGCTTTCTAAGGCCCACTTGACTTCACATTCCAGGATGTCTGGCTCTAGATGAGTGATCACACCATCGTGATTATCCGGGTTGTGAAGATCTTTTTTGTACAGTTCTTATGTGTATTCTTGCCGCTTCTTCTTAATATCTTCTGCTTCTGTTAGGTCCATATCATTTCTGTCCTTTATTGAGCCCATCTTTGCATGAAATGTTCCCTTGGTATCTCTAATTTTCTTGAAGAGATCTCTAGTCTTTCCCATTCTGTTCTTTTTCTCTATTTCTTTGCATTGATCGCTGAAGAAGGCTTTCTTATCTCTTCTTGCTCTTCTTTGGAACTCTGCATTCAGGCATAATAAACAGCCGAAGGTTTCCCTCCAAGACTACCTGGAATTTCAGGTGTGCAGATGGCCAGGAGTTCAGCAACCTGGACTGATTCTACTTGTCCCCATGGATTGGCTCCAGCTGGATCTGCTGCTGCTGCTAAGTCGCTTCAGTCATGTCCAACTCTGTGCGACCCCACAGACGGCAGCCCACCAGGCTCCCCCATCCCTGGGATTCTCCAGGCAAGAATATTGGAGTGGGTTGCCATTTCCCTCTCCAATGCATGAAAGTGAAGTCGTTCAGTCGTGTCTGACTCCTAGCAACCCCATGAACTGCAGCCTACTGGCTCCTCCATCCATGGGATTTTCCAGGCAAGATACTGGAATGGGTTCCCATTGCCTTTTCTGGTTTTCTTCTGAGCATAGCTCAACTTGCTGAGTAGTCAGGCTCACTGTCAGTGATCAACGTGCATAGATTGTCCAGCAGGGAAGGGTGAAAGAGACCAGTGTAAATGACCTCCCCTGGCATTTGGGGCAGGAAAATCTATTTCTGTGAAACTTTGCTGTATAGGAGAAACAGCATCCAGACCCCTGGTGTCTACATATCAGTAATGCTTCTGCTACTATTATGATGAATAAAAGTCACCTCTCCCAGAGTTTCAAATACCGAGGATCATTTTGTTTTCAGCAGCCAGTGCTGGATACAGGGAGGACACAGGGCTCCAGGGAGGTGGAGGGGCTTGCCTGAGATCATAATGCAAGTTATTAATGGTAAGACAGAATTTTTTCTGATATCTCTTGGCTCTAAGCACCCGCCTACTACTATCCATCTGTGAATTTGGAATCAATTTACAGATTAATTTACTATTCGTGGCCAGTGTTTGTGAAGTGTTGTAATGTCCTGTGCCAAAGATACTTGTGTGCATGCTCAGTCGCTAAGTTTTGTCCATCTCTATGACCCAACGGACTGTAGACCACTAGGTTCCTCTGCCCGTGTGAATTTCCAGGCAAGAATACTGGAATAGTGGGTTGCCATTCCTTCCTCTAGGGCATCATCCCAAGCTCTCCTGCATCTCCTGCATTGGCAGGCAGATTCTTTACCACTCTGCCACCTGAAAAGCCTTCAAAGATGCTAGTGGTATTTTATTAGTATGATTTAATATCTGCTTATAGTGTAAGGCTGTAGCAACAGAATATAAGCTATAGAAGAAAAATTTAAGTTGGAATCCATTCTGAAAATACTTGAAAAAAAAAGATCAGGGATGGATAGAACACAACTGTGCCCAGACTGACAGCTTTGGGAGGAGTGGGATATTCCAGTCTGGAGTAGTCTGGAATATTCTCCATATGCCCCAGTGCCAAGCACCAAGCCTGGCTCAAAGCTGACAGCCAGCCAGCGTGTGTTCATCCAGACTGAAGCACGTGCACGTTTGCATTTGAGCTGCTCTCTTAGTTCATCCAAAGGAGTATCTTAGAGTTTTTCATTTCTGATTCCTCCAGGGGTTCCTATCAGGCTCCCCTGGATTATTGGGAGCAAACTGGGCCCTCAAAGTAGCCCAGGTGAGTGGGAACTGAGAAGGCATGAGTGCTTGCCTTCTTCAGAACCTTCTTCAGTACCTTGAAGCAGCCATGCAAGATGTGGCCAGGACGAGCTGCCAGTGCTGCTGGGCTGGTGTGTAGAAGACGCCCCCTGGCCAGCTCATCAATCCCCCTGCCCAGGACCCTTAGCATCCAGAGCAAGGTGCTGGCTCCCAGCTGCTCCGAGCTGTGGGCGCTTCATCCATATTATTGTTTCTAACCTGCTGATGCAGGCTGCGTGTAAGTACAAGGAAAGGAGCGACTTGGGTTCACATGCAAATCCTCCTGAGCACCCCAGCCTGCTCCTTGCTGCATGCCTTCCAAGAAGAGATGCGGCAACTCTGCTGCTGAACCTCGGCAAGTCCTCTACATGTGTTTGTGATAGGAGCTTCCTCTTCCAGAACACAGATCCTGTTGGCTGTTTGTTTTCCTGAGACAATCAACTTTTGTTCTTTCCCAGCAGAGGGCCTACACAGCCCTAGGCTTCTGTTTCTCTGGACTGTGGAAACACTACTCTCTTTTTCAGCTCTCCTTGGAAAACTGTTAGGGACCTCCTAGAGAGGAAAGCTATTGCTTGGGGTTCTAAGTGGATCCAGGGGAGGAGTAGGGTGGTGTGGGCACAGATGATGCATGCACCAGTTTCACCAAATGAGACAATGCAGAGTGTCCACAATATCAAATTATACGCCTCTGGAAATCCTAGCTGGCCAGGGGGTAGTTCACAGCTTAAAAAATGGCTTCGTAACTTATTCAGACCATGGGAAGTCCTTCAGGATTCTGAGCCCAGTTTTTTCAAGGTAGTCAGTGACATGGGAAAGGAGGGGGGATGTTCTAATGTGAAAGAGATGTAAGAGAGACCTAAGTCATATAATAATAACCCTACATAGTGTCTCAAAGAAGCCTACGGTAAGAAAGAGTGTTTTAGGTATTTGAGGAACTTTTGGATATTTGAGAACAAATAGAAATTTGTCAGTATCTGCTAGGTTATCAGATTTTTTGGTATATAATTGTTCATCGAAGTCTCTAACAATCCTTTGTTCTTGTATCTTATCATTTGTAATGTCTTCTCCTTCATTTAGAATTTTATTTCAGTCCTTTCTTTTTCTTGATGAGTCTAGCTAAAGATGTATTTATATTTTTAAAAAACAGAGCTTATTAATTTCATTGATTTGTTATTTTTTTAGTTTCTATTTCATTTATTTCCATTCTGTTCTTTGCATTCCTTATCTTAATTTTGGGCTTGGTATGTTCTTATTTTTCTGGTTCTTTATCAGGTTGCATATCTGAGAGCATCCTTTTTTCTTAATGTACACATTTATTGTTATAAACTTTCCTTTGAGAACTTCTTTTGCTCCATCCATAAAGTTTTGGTGTTATTCGGTTTCCTTCTCTCTCTTTTTTTTTTTTGGTGCCTAATATCTATTGTTTTGGAGAGGCAATGGCACCCCACTCCAGTACTCTTGCCTGGAAAATCCCACGGACGGAGGAGCCTGGTAGGCTGCAGTCCATGGGGTCCCGAAGAGTCGGACACGACTGAGCAACTTCACTTTCACTTTTCACTTTCATGCATTGGAGAAGGAAATGGCAACCCACCCCAGTGTTCTTGCCTGGGGAATCCCGGGGATGGGGGAGCCTGGTGGGCTGCCATCTATGGGGTTGCACAGAGTCGGACACGACTGAAGCGACTTAGCAGCAATATCTATTGTTTAGCTGCTGTGCTATAAAACCCATCATAGTGTCATGCCAAAAGGTGCAAGTTTCTTTTATCTGACTTTCAGGTGCTAGTAGAAAATTAATGTAAGACATGCTGGAGCAAAACGGGAGCAAAAAGCACTGAAGCTTGCAGAGGCCACTTCCACCTAGTAAAGTCCCCGCATGTAAGACTGCCACCCAGAAATAGAGAGAGCCATGGTGCGCTCTACTTGGGCATCCTGAAATAACCCCAGAGCTGCGTGTCACAGAGAGTTCCTTCAGTCTCTTCTGTCTGTAATTCAAGTGGACAGAAAGAAACTAGTTCCTTAGGCAGTTATCAAAGCAGCTTTCCTCATGTCACGAAAATTTCCAGAAGTGTGAGACTTAGAAGTGGATCCCCAGTGAGGGCAGTGGTGTCAGAGCCCACAGCAGGAGCCCGGGGGAGAGGCTTAGCAGCCTCCACTCTCATCCTTGCTCACACACCACACGCCTTGTTTAGAACAGGTTCCTCTAAATCAGCAGGAAATTCCATGCCTGGTTAGAGCACACAGTGACCCATTCACTGTCTGTTGAGCGCTGAGAGTGTGGCCACCAGTTTTCAGGGCGCAGCGATGCAGCAGGGACTGGGACACCACGCTTCCTGTCGTTGTGGCATTTATAGTCGAGCAACGTCTGAAGTGATACCTCAGTTATAGAGAGGCAGAAACCTGGTTTTGGTAGATTTGATTGTCAGGAAAAGAGATCGCACCCTTTACACTTTACTGTGCTTGTATTTTCTGTATTTGTGTTTTTGCATCGATTTGTGCTCCTAGGACTCCAACTCAGACAGTTATGTAGCAGTCTAAGAAACAACAGTAGTCCACAAGTTGGCTCCAATGCCCTTTTTTTTTTTTTTTTTGGTGGGTGAAGTAGCATAATCCACTAAATCCCTCAAGTTTTGGTACTGCTCTGTCATCTGGGAGTGCTCTAGGAACTGTGAATTAGAAAAAAGCTGACAAATAAATTAGCAATCCCAGTGAGGTTGTTCGGATGTCTGGGTCACATGTGTCCCCAATTCTGTTCTGAGATATTCCATTGACTATCGACACTGAGACATCATGTCTTATGTTGACCTGGCCTTTGTAAACCAGGGGGGTCCTGGTCAAAAATGTGGTCAGCATTCCACTGCAGAATCATGGTATCTCCCTAAGAGGAATATTACCCTTGGTTTCCATCACTAATTGAGAAGATAGAATAGAAGGTTTAAATGCTGGCTCCAGCATTTACTAGCAGTACGACCCTGAGAACTTAAGCAAGTTAATATAACCTCTCTAATTGCTTTAGTTCATTATCAATAAATGAGGCTAATAATATTTACCTTGTAGTGCTGCAATGGTTAAACGATAAAGTCCATGGTAGAGGCTTCATATACACCGTGGGCTTCCCTTGTGGCTTAGCTGGTAAATAATCTGCCTGCAATGCAGGAGACCTGGGTTCAACCCCTGGGTTGGGAAGATGCCCTGGAGAAGGGAAAGGCTACCCACTTCAGTATTCTGGCTTGCTTTTAACTTGTACCCCGGGGGGCCCCTCACATGCTGATTCTGGACTTGGCCACGTGAGGAGCCTTGACAAGTGGAGCATTAGCAAGAGTGATGCAAGTGAAAGCCTGGTAAGTCCTTGCACATTGGGCTCTGTTTTCTTGGAATCCAGCTGCCATGCTGTGAAGAAGCATAAGCAGCCATGTGGAGAAGCCCACTTGGAGGAGAATGGAGGCCTTAAGCCAACTCTCAACTGGGCTCCCAGTCTGCAGCCAGTAGCGATTTCCATCCATCTGTACGAGTCCATTTTAGATCTTCTAGACATCCAACTCAAAGCCAGCAACATTCTTGAAGCTTAGAAACCTTGAAGCCTAGTAACCTTGTGGTTAACCCCCAGAACTATAAGAAGGAAGAAGAAATTGTGAGAAGCCATTAAATTTGGGGTGATGTGTTATGCAGCAGTCAATAGCTAAAACAGAGCCATTACCTCTAAGTGGAGTCCTGCCACCACAGGTGGCCTTGATTTTGTGTCTGGTGGAAGAGTGGAAGTTTGGAGGAATGACAAAGAGACTGTTTGGTGGAGGCTGAAACGCAGTGGAGGCTATCCTACTGGAAGCTGCAGGAAAGAGAACTTGAGTCATATATCCGCAGAACAGTTACCAGAGCTATGCCGGTGGAAATATGGGAACTAGAAGAGGCGCCTCATGAACTTGGGGTCTGGCTAAGGAGATTCCTGGACAGGATGCTGAAAGTGTCATCTGCTTCCTTTTAGACAACTGTGGTAAAGTCCAGGAGGAGCTACTTGAGCTAAAGAAGGAAATGTTTAGATTTCAAGCAAATTTAGAACAACTAAAAAGGCACTAGAACTTGTGGGTTTGATAATAAAATTGCTTTCATCTCTCCAAGGAAAATTTCTCAACATGAACAATGGCCTTGGTTTGAAGATGAAGTCCAGAGTGCTGTTAGTAAAACATGACCTCAGGGTCAACGTCTCTGTTAAAACATGAGCAAGATTTAAAGTGTATTTCAGTGATCCTCTCAGCTAAACAAGAAAACTTCTAAGAATCTTAATGTGGCATGTAAAGCAGAACTACCAGATCATCCAGAGGAACTGGGAGAAATGTTACATTGTTATTAAGTCTTTAAATATATGGGTGGTTTCTTATGCAGCAATAGACCAGCCAAACAGGTCACTAATGGTTTTTAGATACACTTGTATAATGGTAGGATAAAATATTTTTGACTTCACGTTTGACTTTTGCCATATAGTCAGAAAAGGGCTACTTTTGCAAAAATATTCAAAATTTTAATTTTTACCCACGTGCTCTGTATCTTTGCCAACATCTTTATTTTCTCTTCTTAAATTGTTAACTGGTCAAGTTGTATACAGGGCTTCCCTTGTAAGCTCAGTTGGTAAAGAATCTGCCTACAATGCAGGAGACCCGGGTTCGATCCCTGGGTCAGGAAGATATCCTGGAGAAGGAAATGGCAACTCACTCCAGTATTCTTGCTTGGAGAATCTCATGGACAGAGGAGCCTGGCAGACTACAGTCCATGGGGTTGCAAGAGTCGGACATGACTTAGTGATTAAACCACCACCTTCACAAGCTGTGTATATTCTCATTTATTATTGGCTTGACATATTTCAAGCAGTTCTATGAGACTGCTTTCATCACCTTCATGAAATCCTGCACCTTTTGCCATATTTACAATTTCTTTTCACTTTTACTGTCCTTGAATTTATTATCTGCTATAATGTTGGTAGGATGGATACTAATGTCTTGAAAGAATGGGTCTTCGGTTAGACATTAATTTTATTAGTCAGTTTATTAATGAATAATTTTTCTTTAAAAAGTTTTGCTTCTTTTAAACAATCCAGACATTGGATTCTCATATAATGAGAGGCACTCTGGTACCACTGAATTTATACCTGAACAGGCCCTAGGACCAGACAGGGCTTAACATTCTGGTAGAAGCTGAGTTGAAGTATGTGATTCAGGCTCACTGTCTAAGAGGAGCTTCTGTTTTTCACCCTGAATCTAAACCTTGGTGCAACCCACTCAGATGTAACTTTTGGGGCGGGAGAGAACTAGAGAGAACTCTGGCCAGCTTAGCATGCCATTGTAAAGTGCGGAAGAGGTGGAGAAAAGAAATGAATGCTCTGTGAAGAGAGCTTCTGTACAGTGTGCAGAGGAGGCTGACAAGAAAGCTCTCCCCATCCGTGTGATCCTCCAAGGCACCGTGAGCTTGCTCCTGGCAAGTGTGACCCGAGGCACGTCCTGGGTGCTGGGCAATACAATCAGTACAACATCATCTCTTGTGGGAAGATAGAGGAAGGAGTGGGTAAAGAAGCAGTAAAGCAGGAAAAGAGGAGCAAAGAATCTCCTGACTCTACAGGGTCCGTCATCCTGGAGAGAATCCCTCCATTAGGTGATGGGAGGCTGGTTGGTCAGAATGTAGCGAAAGGAGGAAGGTATTGTACTCAGAGGGCAGATCCCTCTGTATTTCCCTCTCACATTTCCCCTTTAGAGAAGAGATAAGAGAACTGAGCGAAGGAAGCCACGCTTCCGGGCAGCACTGCTTTAGCAACTGTGATAGCAGCTGGTTACAGGAAGGAGCTCTCCTCCAAGGTGAAGTTCAGAAGTTATTGCTAAAAAAAGCTGTAAGAGTTTTTAAAAGCCCATTTTCCCCAAAGTCTGTTACTAGAAATAGAAGGGAATTGACTCCAGGAAAGGATTGAAGTGGAATGAGAAGCTCTGGAGTGAAGATCTAGAGATTCGTGTTAGATTAAGCCGAGATTAAGAAGAGGAGAGAGATCCAAAGGAACGTATTGTACGTCAAGTGGATTTCTTTAAAAGAGCTATTCCAGAAGAGTTACCCGCTTCTATTGTTGAGTGTTAAGCTTAGGTATTTCCACAAAGCACTCCTTTTTGTAAATAAAGAGTAGAACATGTATAGCTATATTATAGTTATAATCTACTCCCAAAGCCCACATTTTTTTTTTTTAGTTTGAACATGCAAATTTAATACATGAAAAGATGACATTTAAACTGAATAAATTGTTTCAGTGTTGGATAAACTTTCAGCTGAGGTTGTACATTTATAGATACAGAACATATATGTTTGTCCATTCATTTAACAATTATTCAGTGCCTGCTCACTGCTTGTCATTACATGTAGCGTTCATATTATTAATGCAAATTTAGAAAGCTTATTTTAAAGGCTGTAATGTGTAAAGACGTGTCACTGGCAGTAAGTCATAGGATTTTTAAATGGAAAAAAGTCAGTAATGGAAAATTTGGGGAAAAAACAGATATTCTTCTGCAATGTACTTTATCTTAGAGGTAGAAGTTGCTGAAATACTGACCACATTATGCTTTTGCAATGAGAGCACAGATAGAAAGGTTAATACGTGCAGAAGGCAACTGAAAAAAAAAAAATCAGGGGAAAAAAACATTCTAATTGTTATGCCTTTGGGGTTTTGCTATAAATGAACCTGTTGGACTTTTTCCTGATGCCAGAAAAGGGGCTGCAATCTAGTATTACTTATGTTTCAGTTATATTTATTAACCCTGTTATTCCAATGCTCTCTCACAGTAAACATAAGAATCCCCAAACTGCTTCCAACTTTTCTATTCATTTCTCAACAGTCATCACAGTGTCCCATCAAGCCAAAAATCCTGTGAGATCCTTCCTCCGGAATAAGAGCCTGTTTCTCAGCAAGCTTTCCAACAGGATTTTAACTCTTCTATGCAGCTGACCAAAACATTGAACCAGCAAGTTGAAAACACACAGTGGTATGTACGCTTGGGTCTTAATGAAATTTCCCATGTGTGCTATTCAGTCAGCTTCATACATTCTCAGGACAGGTACTGAAGAGCTGAGGAATCAGGCAAGTGCTCGGAGGTGAGAACTGGTCCAGGATACACAGTGTGTGAATTCAGTCTAGAGAGTGGACCCAGCTGTGGGTCTTCTCTTTAGCAGGAGGGCTCTTCCCTTTTAAGAATTGTGTCCCATTCAGCCTGCCATGGCTTCTCCTACCTCCCTGGGAGACCTCACTTCCTGTGGGAAAGAACCACTCATTGATAATATCTCAGGGAAAGTCAGAGCAGCATTAGAATAATCACACAGATACCCTCTCTCCACTTCTCAACTGTGGCTTATTTCCATTTGCTTCCAAGGACACTGATGTGAAAGGGAACAATGTAATATTGATGTCAGTGAAACCCACCTTGCTCTCAGTCTGAGGGTTGGTTATGCTCTGAAATATAAAGGGGAACTTGGTTCCTTAGAGACCCATCTGAGCCCCACCATGCTAAATCTTAACCGTGGTCAGTTCCATGGACTTTATTTAAGTGAAGGTGTTTCAGAGGACATTGAACAAGGTTCTCAAGCCATTCTTCCCCAGGTAAAGGCTGTGTCTTCCAAGGCAAGCCTTTCTCTCCCCAACCTGTTGATGGCACCAATTTGACTTTTGGTGGATATTCCCCCCAAAAAGAGGGTGCTCTGTTTTATTCACTTCTGTATCCCCAGAGCCTAGAAGAGTGCCTGACACATGGCAGTTGAAAGGGAAATGTTGCAAGTTATTTGTTGAAACATACACGTGATTGACAACAGTGTCGAGATGCTCAATCTATGCGGAACCACTTCCATCTGGCATCTAGAAACTTACATGAGAGGATGGTGGGGATTTGGTTTGATAGACTTAAAATTGCAACAGGAATTCTTAGACCCTCAGCTCAGCTCCTTGAAAAATCAACGAGTCCCCCTGTTTCTGTTTTGCCAGCCGTGAAAAGGGGTCTGGCCAAGTCTTCACTGTGATAGAGGGAGGAAAAAATGCGCGCGCAGTGTTTAACACCTAAGAGAGTGATGCGTTCCTGCGAGGTGCTTGTCAACTCCATTCTTAGCTCCTTCTTTTTCTGAAATGCAGACATGGAAAACTAGAGAGTGAGATGTCTATCAAGAGTCCATCCCTCTTATTTCTATCTTCTCCTGATAGAACTGTCATGGATTCAGCACCGGAATGGTGTTTAGGCTAAATATTGGTCCCCAGATTGGATGGATTGAAGCTATTGTAGACAATGCCTACATGTCCTAAACCTGCCTTCTGAAAATGTACTCTGTATGAATATGCAGGGGAAGGACGATGTATGTGGCATGTCAGCAGTCCCATAACTTCCCTGTTATAGAACAAGATTCCCACAGAGTTTGAACACAGAATTATCTTTAAGGAAGGCCCTGTTTGGGAGCCAAGGGACCCCAGGCAGGGATTCCTAACCCCAAGCCCCATTCCCAGCAGCCCTAACTGCCTGTAGTTATGTGACCGGGGCAAGGCGTTTAACCCTTGGGACTCAGCTTCTTTGTCTGTGAAATAATACTGGCTTCCTGCCCTCCCAAGGGGACAGAAGGAAGACTGAATTAATATTTACATAGCACATTGAGAACCTCCAAGAAAGGCACCATACAACTGGGAAATACGATATGATGGGAAGAATGTCTTTTACGTTGTTGGTCTCTGCTCAGCCTTTCCACATGTCTCTGGTCAGGCCTGTTCCACATGCACAATATGAAAATGACAGGTGCAGGGGCTTGACTGGATAGCGTGCTGGTCAGGCATTGTCAGGAAAACAGATGAAGATATATCTATATATATATAATATCACCAATATGCTATGTATATATGTATATATAATATATGTCAGGACATACCTATATTTGTATATACTTAGGATATAGGCGGAGAAGGCAATGGCACCCCACTCCACTACTCTTGCCTGGAAAACCCCATGAATGGAGGAGCCTGGTGGGCTGCCGTCAATAGGGTCGCACAAAATCGGACACAACTGAAGTGACTTAGCAGCAGGATATAGGCATATATTTTTTCATTATGCTTCACTTCATTGGACTTTACAGATATGTTATTTACAAACTGAAGTTTTGTGGCAACCTGGTGTTGAGCAAGTCACTTGGTACCATTTTCCCACCAGTATTTGCTCACTTTGTGTTTCTGAACTTATCTTACTAAGGTCAGCCCAGGGCTGGGGGCTTACTCTGTCAGTAGTAGGGACCTATACCAATGCCTTATTATGGTCCCAGGAGCTGCCTGTGGCTCAGATCATGAACTCTTTATTGCAAACTTCAGACTTAAATTGAAGAAAGTAGGGAAACCACTAGGTCAATCAGGTATGACCTAAATCAAATCCCTTATGATTATACAGTGGAAGTGACAAACAGATTCAAGGGATTAGATCTGATAGACAGAGTGCCTGAAGAACTATGGATGGAGGTTCATAACACTGTACCGGAGGCAGCAATCAAAACCATCCCCAAGAAAAAGAAACACAAAAAGGAAAAATGATTGTCTGAGGAGGCCTTACAAATAGCTGAGAAAAGAAGAGAAGCAAAAGGAAAAAGAGAAAAGGAAAGATCTATCCATCTGAATGCAGAGTTCCAAAGAATAGCAAGTAGAAATAAGAAAGCCTTCCTAAGTGATCAATGCAAAGAAATAGAGGAAAACAATAGAAAAGGAAAGCCTAGAGATCGCTTCAAGAAAATTAGAGATATCAAGAGAACATTTCATGCAAAGACGGGCATAACAAAGGGTGGAAATGGCATGAATCTAACAGAAGAAGAAGATATTAAGAAGAGGGGGCAAGACTACACAGAAGAACTATACAAAAAAGATCTTCACGATCCAGATAACCATGATGGTGTGATCACTCAGCTAGAGCCAGACATCCTGGTGTGAAGTCAAGTGGGCCTTAGGAAGCATCACTACGAACAATGCTAGTGGAGGTGATGGAATTCCTGTTGAGCTATTTCAAATCCTGAAAGATGATGCTATGAAAGTGCTGCACTCAATATCCCAGCAAATTTGGAAAACTCAGAAGTGGCCACAGGACTGGAAAAAGGCTGTTTTCATTCCAATCCCAAAGAAAGGCAGTGCCAAAGAATATTCAAACTACCACACAATTGCACTCATTTCACTTGTTAACAAAGTAATGCTCAAAATTCTCCAAGTCAGACTTCGACAGTACGTGAACCGTGAACTTCCAGATGTTCAAGCTGGATTTAGAAAAGGCAGAGGAACCAGAGATCACATTGCCAACATCTGTTGGATCATAGAAAGAGCAAGAGCGTTCCATAAAAATATCTACTTCTGCTTCATTGGCTCCGCTAAAGCCTTGACTTTGTGAATCATGACAAACTGTGGAAAATTCTTAAAGAGATGGGAACAGCAGACCACCTAACCTGTCTCCTGAGAAAGCTGTATGTGGACAAGATGCAACAGTTGGAACCAGACATGGAACAATGGACTGGTTCCAAATTGGGAAAGGAGTACGTCAAAGCTGTATATTGTCACCCTGCTTATTGAGCTTATATGCAGAGTACACCATGAGAAATGATGGGCTGGATGAAGCACAAGCTGGAATCAGGATTGCCAGGGGAAATATCAATAACCTCAGATATGCAGATGACACCGCCCTTATGGTGGAAGGTGAAGAGGAACTAAATAGCCTCTTGATGAAAGTGAAAGAGGAGAGTGAAAAAGCTGGCTTAAAACTCAACACTCAAAAAACGAAGATCATGGCATCCAGTCCCATCATGGCAAATAGATGGCAAATAGATGGGGAAACAATAGAAACAGTGAGAGACTTTATTTTGGGGGGCTCCAAAATCACTGCAAATGGTGACTGCAGCCATGAAATTAAAGATGCTTGCTCCTCGAAAGAAAAGCTATGACCAACCTGCTGCTGCTAAGTTGCTTCAGTCGTGTCCGACTCTGTGCGACCCCATAGACGGCAGCCCACCAGGCTCCCCCGTCCCTGGGATTCTCCAGGCAGGAACACTGGAGTGGGTTGCCATTTCCTTCTCCAATGCATGAAAGTGAAAAGTGAAAGGGAAGTTGCTCAGTCGTGTCTGACTCTTTGCGACCCCATGGACCGCAGCCTACCAGGCTCCTCTGTCCATGGGATTTTCCAGGCAAGAGTACTGGAGTGGGGTGCCATTGCCTTCTCCGATGACCAACCTAGACAGCATATTGAAAAGCAGAGACATTACTTGGCTGACAAAGGTCCATCTAGTCAAAGCTATGGTTTTTCCAGTAGTCATGTATGGATGTGAGAGTTGGACCATAAAGAAGGCTAAGCACCAAAGAACTGATGCTTTTGAACTGTGTGGTGTTGCAGAAGACTCTTGAGAGTCCCTTGGATTACAAAGAGATCAAACCAGTCAATTCTAAAGGGAATCAGTCCTGAATATTGATTGGAAGAAATGATGCTGAAGCTCCAGTACTTTGGCCACCTGATGTGAAGAACTGACTCATCGGAAAAGACCCTGATGCTGGGAAGGATTGAAGGCAGGGAGAAAAGGGGACGACGGAGGATGAGATGTTTGGATGGCATCTCTGACTCAATGGACATGAGTTTGAGCAAGCTCTGGGAGCTGGTGATGAACAAGGAAGCCTGGCGTGCTGCAGTCCATGAGGTTGCAAACAGTCAGTCACAACCGAGCGACTGAAATGACTGAGTGACTACACTGAACCTCTTCCATCTTGGAGGGAGCAGAGACTTGTCCTCGCTGGAGTAGATACATTCTAGGTGTAGATCTGCCTTTCCTGCCCCACAGTGCTTCTTCCAGGAACTCTGTCCACAGAACCCACAGAACCCATTTTCCAGCATCATGGTACTTCCTGTAGCATTGCTTCTGAACGGTGATTTTCATAGCATCTCTTCTTTGATGGCAAAGGGACTACAGCAATGTGCCCTTGGCCGTGGAATTAACTGGTTTTTACCAACGATGCCATCACCTAGAAACAACTGGGCAAATTTTGAAAGCTTACTGAGACAGTGTGACAGCTAATGAAGACTCAAGTGTGTCAGGTGGGAGTCAACATCCTGAAAGGGTCGGGTGCAGTCTTAAAGGGTACTGTACATGCAGTGAAGGATACAGTGTATATTTGGAGCATAATGGTGCTATCTTCCCCCTCAGCCAGAATATATGGGTCTTGTAATCAAGGGGTGGAAGCGGCTTGTTTCACTACTGAACCCACAACCCAGCTGTAGAATTTTTGCTTCCCATCCTGGCTTCCTTGAGCTCTGCTTTTTGGAGATCTTGGTCCCCAAAGGGGAGCTACTCACCAGGGGATGCTCACATATGTCCAGGGCTCCAGGTGAACAACCCCAATCAGGGAGGCACTCTGCCAGACCTTCCAGAGAAGCAAAGCACAACTGATATGTCTGTGAAGAATCCAGGAGGAGGACAACTCTCACAGGCCCCTGCCTTGGGAAAATGCATCCTGGGTAGCACTGGGAGAGTTCTGATTCTGTCCAGTTTATATAACAAGAGAGACACCAGCTGCACATACAGATCTTTACTTATTTGTTCATCAAAATGGAAAGAACAATCAGGGTCTTCAGGTCTGTAGAAACAGAAAAACTTTTTCCAGCCCTCTGAATCACTAGATACAATTTAAAGAAAAACTTTCTTATTCTCTTGTCTGCATAAGTTACAGCACTAACTTAAAATAAACTTAACAACTTAAAATAGAGCAGGGCTGCTGGTGAAAACAAAATTAATGTTAGTCCGGTTACTCCCTCACTTAGCCATCACTGGTGATTCTGCGAAGGTTATTATTACTATTTATATACTCAGCTTCTTTTTAAATATTCAGTTATTTACTTGGCTGTGCCGGGTTTTAGTTGTGACATGTGGGATCTAGTTCCTGGATCAGGGATTGAACCTGGGTTCCCTGAATTTGGAGCATGGAGGCTTAGCCACAGATCACCAGGGAAGTCCCCTCTACTTGTTTCTTGATAAAGGGCCCACCTGTGCCTTTAAAACATTGCTTGTTTTGTCCATATTTTAATGCTGTAGTTAAGAACACGAACTCTGAAATCTGATGCTGGTGTTTGAACCCTGGCTCAGTTCCTTTCTGGCCATGTGATCCTGGGTAAGTCAGTTAACCTCTCCGTACCTAAGTCCCCTGTCTCTAAACTGAGGATGATAGCAGTGCCCATTTTGAGTGTTTGGATCATTCATTACGATAACATGGGCAATATGTTACAATAGTGCTTGGCACTTAGTAAGCGGTGAATAAATGTTAGCAGTTGTTATTGTTAATATAATTTGGCAACGCTTGCTCTAAGTTAGCGTGCCAGAAATAGAAACCATTTTATATCCCCTCTCTCTACAAACCTGCAGAACACCCGCTAAATGACTGCTATGGATTGAATTCTGTCCGTTGCTCACATCCCCTCCTCCCTGCCCTGAATTCTTCTGTTCAGCTTTTAACCCCCAATGAGACTGTATTTGGAGATAGCACCTTTCCGGAAGTGATTAAGGTTAAATGAGGTCACAAGAGTGCGGTCTAATCTGATAGGCCTGGTGTCCTTAGAAGGGCCAGACATTTGTCTCTCTACATGTACAAAGAAAACAGACCATGTGGGGACGCAGAGAAGAGGGGGCCGTTTACTAGCCTGGAACCAGTCCCATTGACACCTTGATCTTGGACTTCCAGCCTGCAGCACTGTGGGAATTAAATGTCTGTTGTTTAAGCCCCTCAGGCTGTGGTATTTTGCCATGGCACCCTAAACAGACTAAGACATTATGAAATGTTTTAACTCGTATATTGAAGGAGAGACAAATGGGCAGTCCTAACGCAGGATGTCTGATGCCATCCTCAAATGCCATTTCTCCCTGTGGGAAAAGCTTAACTCTACCATCTCCCATGGTGGTGGTGGGGTTGTCGGGAAGAGTCATATACCATCGGGACTACTGTCCACTTGCTTCCCTCAATATAACTGATTTCTACAGAATTAATCGAGGCTCCAGGCTGACTTCCAGCTATGCAGAGGTTAGTTATTGTCCGTGAGGAGCTGTTACTCTTACTTCTTTCCTCTTCCAACACAGATGATCTTGTAGGAATAAGAATCTGGTCCACTGAGTCACCGCCTCCCTGGGGGCTCAGACGGTAAAGAATCTGCCTGCAATGTGGGAGATCTGGGTTCAACCTCTGGGTTGGGAAGATCCCCTGGAGGAGGGCATGGCAACCCACTCCAGTACTCTTGCCTGGAGAATCCCATGAACAGAGGCGCCTGGGAGGCTACAGTCCCTGGGGTCGCAAAGAGTAGAACGTGACTGAGTGATTAAGCACACATCTGTCCGTCGAGTCACTGGTTGGATTCTGGATTGGTGTGACCTTATAGATCTTTAGGCTTCATTCCCTCAGAAGCTGGGCCACACTGGCTGGAGTCCCGGCCATTGCACTTCAAGGCACACCCAAAGCCTTCCCAGAGTCTTCTGGTTCCCAGAGACCATGCTGCTCATGGCCTCTTCTCTGAGTCCCTGCCTCACGCCAGCTGGATTTCTGCCCTGTCACAAGGAGCATGCATGAATTTAATTGTCCTAACTGAAGACTTGGGGATCACAGGAAGATCTGGTTGTCACGGGATGTGAGGCCTTGGAATTTTCTCTCTTCCCCCCTACCCACTTTTCTCCTTACCTTTCCTTTCCGAATTCCCTAAGAACTCTTCCTTTCAGTCAGAGAAGACTTTGGCTGAGTTCTAAGACTTAAACTTGCAGAAAGCCTGGTTAATAAGATGCTTGCAGAACAAAGAGCCTTCTATTTTACAGCAGTTTTACTTATCAACTTGTTGTAAATATAATATGTATGACATATGTACGATGATATGTATATTATATCCATGCTATTTCATATATATGTTTTGACTATATAAAATATTTATACTTATAAATAATCTTTTTTTTCTTACTACATGAAGAATAATTAAGGCAATTGGGAGATAAAAGGAACTGCCTCGTTTAGAAATAAAGATTTAACTGTGGAGTTTAGGTCTCTTCAGAGTCACTCATTGACTCGTGAAAAGCTCTTTGGAACTTCTGGATCTATTTCTCAGGTGCAGGGTGTTTAGAATCTGAAAGTAGGAATGAGGTCAATCATGAGACTATGTAGCTGTAGGAAAATCCAAGCAATGTGGCTTTGGCTTTTCAGATGTTGAAGGCTTTCCTAAGAGCATCGTTAAAACATAAGAGATGGAAAGGGAGAGAGAGATTCAGAAAAGTTTTTTAGATCACACAGAATTTCCAAGGTAAACTCTGCGACAGTAAAGTTAGATTTCTGTGCCATTTGAATGTAAATGAACTACTCAGAAAATGCAAAAACGTATGCTGAGTACTCATGGCAATTGACGGCAATCATTCTAAGAAGGCCATGTCTGGAGCGCGCTTTGTGCCTGAAAGCTTCCACCTGGTCGGTGCGCAGGGCGCCGGAAGAGGGCTGGGCCGCCGCTCCCCACACTGACTTTTCGGCCGCGGACCTCCGCGCTGGCGCAAACACCGAGCTCTGCCCGGGGGCTCCCGGTTCAGCGGCAACTGAGCTGTCTCCCCAGCACCGCGCGCCCCTGGACGGCTTCCCGCCTCCGTCTCCGCCCCTCCCGCTGCCGCCCACGCCCCAGCCACGGGGGGCAGGAGGCGGCGGCGGCCGGCCCTCCCCGTGCCCTTTTAAAAGCCTCCCAAGCGGGGCCCGGCAGGGGGATCCCGGCGGAGGAGGGAGCAGCGCGCTGAGTTCCGCAGCGGCGCGCGGAGCCGAGCGCCCCGGGCTGCCCCTCCCGCTGGTGGGGCCCGGCACTTCGGGCTCCCCGACGCTCTCGCTGCCGCCGCGGGCCTCCCTCCCCCGGCCATGCGCCCCGGGTAGCGCGCCTGGGGCGCGGCGCCCACCCGGCGGCTCCCGCCGCCCGCCCCCGCCGCCGGCATGCTGCGCCCGCTGTTGTTTGCCGCGCTCTGCCTGGCCGGCGGGCTGGGGGCCGCCCGCGGCTGCCAGCTGCCCTCGGAGTGGAGACCCCTGAGCGAGGGCTGCCGAGCCGAGCTGGCCGAGATCATCGTGTACGCCAAGGTGCTGGCGCTGCACGAGGAGGTGCACGGCCTGTACAACTACCTGCCCTGGCAGTATGAGGCCAGCGACGCGGGGCTCTTCTACTCCGCTGAGATCGAGATGCTGTGCGACCAGGCGTGGGGCAGCATGCTCGAGGTGCCCGCGGGCTCCAGGCTCAACCTCACCGGCCTGGGCTACTTCTCCTGTCACTCCCACACTGTGGTCCAGGATTACTCCTATTTCTTCTTCCTCAGGTGAGCCTGCCACCTCCCGCCCATACCATCCCTTCGGCCACTTGGCATGGCCAGCAGAGGTACCTTTATCCCCAGCAGGCTCAGGAACTCCTCCAGAATCCCGTCCGGGCGATGATAAGTGCTGCCCTGGTCTCCCCTGGTCTCCTTCCCGTTTTCTGCTCTTTGGTGCTCCTCTTGTTGGGTCTACAGAGATCCTGGGTGCCTCTGGCTAAGACTGTTGGAAAAACAGGGATGGCTGCCGTGCTTGACCAGGGAAGAGTGTTTCAGGCCAAAGCTCAAGGTGGTTTCCAGCAACAAACAGCCTATTCCCAGTAGCAGAGGTTTATGCGGGGGGTGAGGTGGGGTCGGAAGGCCCTGGTCCCAGCGCTCTGAGGAGTGTGAAGGGCAACGGGACAGGAGCCCTCTCTGGTTGAGTTCCATGCAAGTTGGCCTGTGGTGCAGATGAGATGCCTGTGGGTAAGAGTTCAGGCCGTGGCATCTCCTGGAGTTTGAAATAAGAAGGTGGAACCCTAAGTGAGGTGGAATCCTTAAAGAGGAGGAAAGCTGTATTTTAAAGTGGATGCTGTGGGAGTCGTTTGGGATGGACAGTGGTCAAAACCAATCCAAACACCTTTGGAATCAGACGGTTGTTGGAATTCTGGCTCCGTTGTTCCTGTCACTTTGAGCAAGTTACTGACCTTGTCAAGAGCCTCACCTTCATAACGTGCCAAACGAGGCTGGTTGAGATTAGAGCCTAGTAGCTGCTGCAGAACACCTGGTGCAGGTCAGATGAGGAGCATGTGGGTGCTCAGCTCTGCACACCTGCCTGAACGCCAGGATGGGGCCACGTGGAATGCAGCCCAGCTGTCCTCGTGCTCCACTCGGGATTAGCTCACATCAGCTGCCTGCAGACCTCAGGGCCAGGCTCTTCCAGATAGCCGAAGTTGATAGAGGAAGGGCCTGGGGTCGAGGGCGTTAAGGGGTTGGGAAGGTGCTCACAGGGCTTTGAAGAACAGAAAAGTGAATTAGACCAGGTCCTGTCTGCTGGGAGACTCCTGGAATCTTGTGACGTTCCATGGAAGTTTGTCGTGTGGTCACGACGAAGTGCATGTAGATAAGGGTTCAGGTTATGGGTTCAACTGAAGTTTGCAATACAAAACAGCAGGTGGAACCCTAATGCATTGGTCCTCTCCAGTTGGAGGAGGAGGCTGAAACAGAGGAACTGGGAGGAACCTCAAAATGGAATCTAACGGATAGTGATTGACAATAAGTCCCATCTTCCCAGTATGTGGCATAGCATTAAGGATATTTGGAATGCCCATGACCTTGGTCTGGAGACTAAATTTTAGTTCTTGAGATTTCACATCACTGAGAAAGAAGACAGAAGGTTCCACAGAGGGGCGTCTGTAAGCTCGCGGTAACACATGTTTTCCATATTAAAGCCAGAATATCTAAGTTTAGAATACATGGCGTGCTTTGTGTTGGCTTGGGTGGTTTAGCCAGATTAAGTTGAATTAAAAAAAAAATACCGGAGAAGTACCGTTTCTAAATAAAGCTGGCAAGGAGTGAGATAGTACCTTCTTGATATGGAGAAACTTAGATTTTTACATGTCTTTATTTAGGGAAACCAGCTCTAAAACTATGCAACAGTGAAACTTTATTTTCCAAAGTAAAAAGAGCCAGAGTACTTAAGAAGACATTATTTTCTTTTCCGATTTTATAATGAAATACAGTTTTGCCCACTGGCTCTCTGGTGGTCAGCCAGCTCTTTCCTCTTTTTCTCTGACATATTTATAAACGTTAGGGCAGAGATACAGAGTCAAATGGTAGTCTGACACGATTTCTATTTCACAGGGCTGTGTTGCCCTGATGTGCGTTAACAACCACATACAAATCATTCCTCTGTTATTCTGGGCCCCTCGGAGAGGAGAACAGATTCTGATCAGTGTCACAGGAGAAAGTGGCAGTGGAGACTCCCTGGTGAGCCCCCAAATGCCTACTTTGGGCTGGAGTGCAGCTTCCATCTCTCCTTTTCCTTCTCTTGACTTCTCTATCTTGCCAACAGGAACTTTATGCAGGGTTCTGTAAAAATGTTAAGTTTTATACTGTGCTTACTCTGTGCCAAATACTTACTTTTAAAAAAGTGCACTCCTTACACCACCATTAAAAAAATAAGGATGCTGTTGTCATCCTCGTTTAATAGATTGTACATTTAAGCTTAGAGAATTTAAGAAATTTGTTGTGTGTAAAACAGGAGATAAGTAGCAGTGGTAGGACTTGAATCTTGGGTCATTGCAATTGGCTTTCCTTTGCCCAGGAAACAAGGAGCACTCCACTAGAAGGAAGGCGGCTTAGGAGATACACAAATGTTCACCACACCCATCCCCCAACTCACATGTTTTGAAAAACTTAAGGATAGACACGTGCAGTGTGAGGTAGAGAAACAACAGAGAGACTCCTCTAATGCGAGCCATGTAGATGTGTAATTGGAAGCTGCATGTAAATCAGTGAAGTTAGAATGTACCCTCACACTGCACAAAAATATCTTACAATGATTTAAAGACTTAAACGTAAGACATGACGCCATAAAACTCCTAGAAGAGAGCATGGGCAAAATGTTCTCTGACATGAATTGGACCTATGTTTTCTTAGGTCAGTATCCCAAGGTAATAGAAATAAAACCAAATATGAACAAAGGGGACCTGATCAAACTTACAAGCTTCTGCACAGCATAGAAAACCATAAAGAAAAAAAAAAAAAAAAAAGACAACCTAAAGAATGGGAGAAAATATTTGCAAATGATGCAATAGACCAGGGCTTAATTTCAAATATACAGACCATACAACTCAATAACAAAAAAAAACCCAATCAAAAAATGGGCAGAAAACCTTAATAGACATTTCTCCAAAGAAGACATGCAGATGGCCAGTAGACACATGAAAATATATTCAGCGTCACTAATTCTTGCTGCTGCTGCTAAGTCACTTCAGTCGTGTTCGACTCTGTGCAACCCCATAAACGGTAGCCCACCAGGCTCCCCCGTCCCTGGGATTCTCCAGGCAAGAACACTGGAGTGGGTTGCCATTTCCTTCTCCAATGCGTGAAAGTGAAGTCGCTCAGTCATGTCTGACTTTTAGCGACCCCATGGACTGCAGCCCACCAGGCTCCTCCGTCCATGGGATTTTCCAGGCAAGAGTATTGGAGTGGGGTGCCATTGCCAAATGCAAATCAAAGCTATAGCCAGGTACCATCTCCTATCAGGCAGAATAGCTATCATCAAAAACAGAACAAATAGCAAATGTTGGAGAGAGTGTGGAGAAAAGGGAACCCTCCTACGCTGTTGGTGGGAATGTAAGTTGGGGTAACCACTATGGAAAACAGTATGGGGGATCCTCAGAAAATTGATAGGATTGCCATATGATCCAGCAGTCCCCCTCCTGAGCATATCCCCAGACAAAACTGTAATTCAGGAACATAATGCACCCCCATGTGCATAGCAGCACTATTCCCAACAGCCAAGATATGGAAACAGCCTAAATGTCCCTTGATAGTTGAATGATTAAAGAAAATGTGGTACGTATATATGAATATTACTCAGCCATAACAAGAAAGAAATAATGCCATTTGCAGCAACATGGATGGAACTAGAGATAATTACACTAAGCGGAGTGAGTCACAAAGAGAATAAATACCATATTATATCACTTATATGTGGAATCTAAAATATGGCACAAATGAACCTATTTACAAAACAGAAACAGACTCATGGATACAGAGAATAAACGTGTGGTTGCCAAGGGGAATGGAGGGAGGGAGATGGATGGACTGGGTGTTTGGGGTTAGCAGATGGAAACTGTTACATTTGGAATAAACAACAAGGTCCTACCTTAGCACAGGGAAGCATATCCAATCTCCTGGGATAAACCATAATGGAAAAGATGTTTAAAAACGTATGTATATGTATAACTGAGTCACTTTACAGCAGAAGTTAGCACAACATTGTAATTAAACTCTACTTAAAAAAAAAAAACACATTGTATAACTGGCAACACTGTCATGGTCTTCTGTTGACTCTCTATTCAAGATGGTGCACCCCATGGGTATCCAGTCTACAGCTCTTGCCTCCTTTTTTTTTCCCATTAGGATGGATGAGAACTATAACCTCTTGCCTCATGGAGTCAATTTCCAAGATGCCATCTTTCCAGACACTCAAGAAAACAGAAGGATGTTTTCTAGCCTTTTCCAGTTTTCAAACTGTTCACAAGGGCAGCAGCTGGCGACTTTCTCCAGTGACTGGGAGGTCCAAGAAGACACTAGGGTAAGAATTGGCTATACCTTATGCTACAGCAAAGGGCTTCCCTGGTGGCTTAGAGGTTAAAGCGTCTGCCTCCAATGCGGGAGACCCGGGTTCGATCCCTGGGTCGGGAAGATCCTCTGGAGAAGGAAATGGCAATCCACTCCAGTATTCTTGCCTGGAGAATCCCATGGACAGAGAAGCCTAGTAGGTTACAGTCCACGGGGTCGCAAAGAGTCGGACACGACTGAGTGACTTCACCTCACCTATGCTACAGCAAAATAATAAGATAGCTGTGACGGATATGAATGCTGTGAGCAAGGGCGTCAAGAGTCCTCTTCCGAAGTCCAGGTCAGGAAGTATTTTTCACCCTCTCCACAGCCCTCCCAGAAGTTAACAAGCACTGCTGGTAAACTCGGGAGTCCTCAGGCTGTGCTGTGTGGCATGAGGCTCCTCACAAAGTGAGGGGGCAAGATGGGCTGAAGGTTGGCATGCTGTGCCTCAGTTTCCTCTTCTGTAAGTTGAAAGCAATAGTAACATCTATATCTTAGGGCAGATGCGACATGATTTAACTATGTAGGGAATGTCAGTAGGTAAAGCCTTTAGTGAGGTGTTTGAGAGTAAGCACTCAATACACTGAGCTGTTATGACTACTTCTGCTGTTGAGTTCAAATACTTATGTATGTTCTTACGTGGCCCTGCTGGGTCTTAGTTGTGGCATGTGGGATCTTCGGTCTTCCTTGCAGCAGGCAGGATCTTCAGTTGCAGCATGCAAACGCTTAGTGGCAGGATCTAGTTCCATGAAACAGAAGGATCCGGATCACTCTGGGCATGAAGATAGAAAAGGCACCTTTCAGTCTGAGGCAGATGCCTGAGATGTGGGGATATTTTGAGGACTGTCGCTTTCTCCGAGCAGTGGCATTGCCACAACTGAGCCAGGGGAGCAGGGAGGCCGTGGCCCATCACTCCCAGTCTCCCACCAGGATGTTTATAGGACCACGTGACAGACCGCAGGAGACAGTTCTGATGTGGGTCAGTGAACCAGTGTGCATGCATTCGGTGGTTTCCTTCTTTCCGCCATCTGTGGTGCCCTTGGTGGGGGCGCTGTCTTTCTCTTGTCTGGTGGCTTGGCCTAGAGGAGTGGCCTTGTTCTTCCAAACCTCCTGCCCAGGGCTCCATGGCACCTGGAGGCTTTTTTCACATTCTTTGCACAGAAACTGTTCTCATTGCGGGCGAGTGCATCCGACTGCGGAAAAGTGTCGATTCTTCCTTTCCACCCTTTATCCAGGGTTCCTTCCCTAGGCCTGCCCTGCTGACAGTTCTCAGCTCCCCGACCCCTCCTCAAGATGTGCCAGAATCTTCTGAGTGCTTGTCATATAGTTCACTCCCCACATGGATCTCAGCACCTTTCCTTCCCCCTGCCCCACTCTTTTTCTCCTACCTGACTCTTAATCTGAGCCAGCGCCCACTCCACATTGAACTGGACCCACCAAGTATAAGCCTGAGTATCCTCAGCCTGGATCAGACCGTGACATGTTCAAATTAAGTCTTTTTAGTCCTGGTCCTGTGGTTCTCCGTTTTGTGGGATTTTTGCTTCATGTACTAAATCCTTGGTAATAGTACACTGATGTCAAGGGATCAGATGTTGATCCAAAAATACCTCACAGCTGAGCCCCAAACTCTTTAGATATATAACTGATTAGCCCTGTGGTCACACAATGAAGCTATTAACATTTTACTGCAATTAGATTTTCCATCATTTGAAAAAATAGAACAATGGGACTGTGGAGAATTGTTTTAATGTGAAGGCAGTCCTATTTTGGGTAGTCAGATGTTGATCTTGGGGAGAATTCCTTTTCCCTTTCATCATCCTGGTCTCTTAGATAACAGAGGGTGGGTATGTGTGTTTGTGCCGAGTCAGAGGCTTTTGGGGAAAGAGAATTAATTGTTCCAGGTTGCTGAGCCGCTGCTGAGCCAAACTGAGGTGTTGATGGACTTTGTATGTATCACATCTTGGCTCCTTCTTCTGCCCACTTTGAAAGGTACCACATCAGAGCTGAGTTAAATTAGCTAGTGCATTTGAGAATTTAGGTTTAAAATAAGGTGCTAGCATTTATATTTTACGATATTCCTTGAGAAATTTTTACTTTCTCTGCAATGATTAAAATAGTTGTGAATTGAAGGTGTCAGATGAAGAGTTATGGACAGTTACATCCTCCTTTCTTGAAAAAAAAAAAACTAAAACTAAAAATTATCTGCCTTAAAAAAACCCAAAAACTTATGTTCAGTTGCACTGGATCTTTGTTGCCGTGAGGGCTTTCTCTAGTTATGGCAAGCAAGGGCTACGCTTTGCTGCAGTGCACAGACTTCTTACTGCAGTAGCTTCCCTCGTCGCAGAGCACAGGCTCTGAGCACATGGGCTTCAGTAGTTGTGAGTTGTGGGCTCACTAGTTTTGGCACACGGGCCTAGGTGATCTGCAGCTTGTGGAATCTTCCTGGACCAGGGATTGAACCAATGTCCCTGCGTTGGCATATGCATTCCTATCCACTGTGCCACCAGGGAAGTCCTCTCTGCTTTTTCTGTGTGAAGGTGAGTATCCTGCTTTCTCTCCTACGCAGGGTAAATAAATCATGTTATGACACAGTCTGTTTTTCCTAAGGTGATGGGTCTTCCATCTTAGACGGGGTCAGAGGAGCTTGTTTGGGTCACCTTTTTATTCCAGTTAGACTCTTGCTGATGGGAACATGCGAATCCTTCATTTGTTCTGAGACCACTATGAATGGCCCTGGACGGTGCACATTACACAGTTTCCCGGTATCCCATGCCGTGTCTTAGATGACGATGAATTCCGGGGGCACATTGATGAATTCTCATCATTTCCACTGTTGCTGCTGCTCTTCTCAGTCCCCAGTCAGCTTGAACAGTGTGTTTAGATCGTGGTCGTGAAGCGTGCATCTCCTCCTTCTCATTCTCTTGCAGCGTCACGTGAATCTGGGACTCTAGGGTCAGTCCAGAGGTTAAGAAATGGAACCAGAGGAAAATGTGATGTAGGGAAACTTTTTGTGATACATGTCCAGGACAACGGGCAACTCCGTCCTCAGCAGCCAAATCCTCCATTCTCTAGTTCCATCCTTAGACATCCCCCCCTCCCCCCGCACCCCCCCTGCCTTGCTTCAGTCAGTGGAAACATAAGCTTACTTTCAAAAGTTGCCAGGGAATCAGCAGCACTCCTAGGTGCTCAGCATCTCTCTGGTTCAGTATCATGGTGTTGATGGGGCCTCCGGGGATGTCTTTGGCAAGTTAGAGCATCCATCCCATTATCTGGCAGGGTTCTCTCCACGCCAGCCAAGAACATTTTCCTTTCCTTTTTTCTTCCCTGCTGGGTGAGTGTAACAATCAAAACAAAAGTTGGCTGTTTTCCTCTCTCAGCAAGTCTTGTCCCCCGGGACCACAACCCAGACTGACCCACACATAGATCAATCTGACCTAGAGTGTCATGGGACTGACACAAAATCTGTGGAAGACCTCCTGTCATCTTTCTTTTTTCCCTTTTCAGAGTTGGGAAGGATGGTGAGGGAGGTACCATCCTCATCAGGCAATCAGGATTGGCTGTGCCATTTTCAGAGGCGTGATCTCAGGAAGAGCCATTAATTTCCCACACAGTTTTCTCCTTCCCTGATAGCTCAGTTGGTAAAAAAAAAATCTACCTGCAATGCAGGAGACCCCAGTTTGATTCCTGAGTCAGGAAGATCTGCTGGAGAAGGGATAGGCTACCCACTCCAGTATTCTTGGGCTTCCCTTGTGGCTCAGCTAGTAAAGAATCCCCCCGCAGTGCAGGAGACCTGGGTTCGATCCTTGGGTTGGCAAATCCCCTAGAGAAGGGAAAGGCTATCCTCTCCAGTATCCTGGCCTGGAGAATTCCATGAACTGTATAGCCCATGGGGTCGCAAAAAGTCCGACACGACTGAGCAACTTTCACTTTCAAAACATGTAAACTGTCTCAGGTTGTCCTAAGGACCCAATTAGATCATAGGTTTGAAAGCAGTTTGTCAGTTGTAAAGAGTGATGGAGGGGTTTATGACTATAAATGGACAGTTAGAAAGTATGGCTTTAAAACTTAAAGATGATGCAGCTTTTAAAAAGCTTCCGGTGTCTTCCCAGGGCAGTGCAGTGGGAGCAGTGGTGACAGGGTAGGTGGTGGAGAGGGGAACAGATGATGGGGACGCGCTCATGTGTGTTGTAATTCATTCAACAGTCTTTACTAGGTTCTGCTCACAGAGCACTTAAAAATTCATGTACTGAGTTATAAACCATGCTCATGTGGATTCCCAAATCTAAAAGTATAAAATGGTAGTCAGTAGAGCTTTTTTCTCCCACCTCTGACACCCATCCACCCAGTTCCCACCTACCCTCCGAATGAATAGCCACTGTTAATAGTTTCTTGTAAGCTTCCAATGAGCATTCTCCCCCAACAAACAATTCAGTCAAGATTCATTGTCTTCTTTAAGGGCATGGCAGCCCAGTCCTATATTCCTGCCTGGAGAATCCCATGGACAGAGAAGCCTGGCAGGCTTCAGTCCATGGGGTCACAAAGAGTCGGACGTGACTGTGTGACTAACACACTCTTTTGGTACCAGTGGCACTGCAGTGTGCACACGTGGTTGTGCCCTGCTTTGTTCACAAGTGGGTACGTGTAAATAGACATGTAAGTTGCTATATCTAGACGTGTAAATTGGTGTAAACAGCTGCATCGTATTCCATTGTATTAGTGCCTTGCTGTGTATTTAATCAAGTCCCCTGTGGACAGGTAGTTACACTGTTTCCAGTCCATGGATATTACATGGAGTATGGACTTGCCATTATATCAGTACACACCTCATTTTGTGGAATTGTTGAGTCCAGTCTTTAGCAAGTGACTGTTGAGTGACTGCCAGGAGGCAGCTGCTGTGTTAGACACCAGAGTTTCAATGCTGAGAAAAAATACAAAGTCCCTGATCTCACGAAGTTTATTGTCCTAGCGCTGGTGGTGAATACAATCAAAAGATCACATTAATGAGTTTAGAATTTAAAATGGAAATAAATGCTTCAAGGGAAAGAAAGGAAATAATCAGGAAGTCTGACTGAGACTTAGGGATAAAGAAAGCTTTTTCTGCTGAATTATACTGGAGCTAAAATCTGATGGAAGAGGAGATACCCTAGTTAATGTTGGAGTATTGGGATAATGAGAGAAATCCAGAGAGGTGAAGAATTTGTGCAAAGGCCATGTGGTAGCAGGATCTATGGTGCCTTTGAGATAAGCAAAGAAATCCCCAGTAGCTGGAGGAAAGGGAATGAGTGAGAAGGATGTGGCAAGAGCTCTAAGTGGGGCCAGACCATGTGGGGATTGATAGTTTCTGGTGAGGATTGGGCTTTGTTCTAACAGTAATGGGATGTTTGGAAAGCAATGGGTGATGGGAGCAAATCCATATTTAAAAAAAAAAAGTGGCAGAAGTGGGAAATATATTGGAGGGGATCCAGATGATATGGTAAGAAGAGGCAGTGGTTGTTTGAAAGCAGCCAGATAGATGTTGGGCTCGGGTAAAGGTAGAGGGGATGGAGCGATGTAGGCAAACTTGAGAGATATAAAATCAGTAGATGTCACGGCGGTTTGGGTTTGGCTGGTAAACTATGTGGGAGAGACAAAAATGACTCCTGTGTTCCTAGCTGACTGCATATCAGGACTAACACATGCCAGGATAAATGGAATAGGACAGGTTTGGAGGGGAATTCCTGAGTCCAGTGTTGGACATGTTGAGTTGAGGTGCCCTTGAGGTGTCCGCGTGAGAGCTTGAGTAGGTGGTTGGATCTGTGTTTGGAGGTTTGAGAAGAGCTCTGAGTGGGGGATGTGCCTTTGGGACTAAGTGATAACCAGGTGTCAGCTGAAACTGGATTTGGATGAGATTTCCAAGGGAGAGGACTTAGAGGGAGAGTCGAAGCCCTCAGGTAGGTCTGAGCCTTGTGGAATGCTAACACTGGTGAAAGGGCAGAGACGCCCGAGAAAAAACCAGGAGAGTAAACAGCACAGAATGTGTGCAGAAGGGTGAGTGATTGCCAACCAAGAGCTCTTGAGAAGTCAGGTAAGAGGAGTGCTAAAGGTAAGCACCTTATTCCACTGGCAGAGAGGACAGTTCAGTAGAGGGAGAGAGCAGAATCTAGGTTGTGGCGTGGAGGAGAGAGGGCAGCTCCTTCTGGGTGTTCAGTTATGGGCTGAACACCATTTAGGCTGCAGGTGAAGGGGCAAAATAGCTGAGGGAGGGTTTTGGTTTTGTTTTGTTTTGTTTTTAATGGCAGCCATCCTGGTCAAAGCCTCTTGGTCCCTGTTTTCCTACTCATCAGATTCTGTCTTCCCAAATAGACTAGACTACTTGAGGGCAGGAATATCTATTCTGTTCCTTGTTGTACATGTGGTGCATTTCTGTGGTGTCTTATGCATTTGTTGAACGAATTCTCTTTCATTCAAAGAGCTCTGAGGCCTTAGAAAGCCAGGGCCTCTCTTTCTTTCTCTATTTCTGTTCTCTAAATTAATATTTAATTCCACACAGTACAATTCACTTTTTCATATACAGTTATGTTTTGACAGATACACCTGGTTGAACAATTGCAACTACAACCACAATATAGAAAACTCCCACCACTGCTGAAACCCTGCCCTGTGCTGCCACTGTATGGTCAGACCCTTCCCCAACCTCAAATCCTGGGCACTTCTAAAAGGTTCTTCAACTAGTTTTGCATTTTCCAGAATGTCATGTGAATAGAATCATTATGTTGCTTTTCATTTTTAAATTTGTCTTCTTTTATATAGCAGAATATACTTGAGATTTGTCTGTGGTATATGTCTATAGTTTGCTTTTAATGGCTAAAGCATTTTTTAAAATTACAGATGATCCTTTAATCTTTGTGTGAAAGTGAAGTCACTCAGTCGTGTCCAACTCTTTGCAACCCCATGGACTGTAGCCTACCAGGCTTCTCCATCCGTGGGATTTTCCAGGCAAGAGTACTGGAGTGGGCTGCCATTTCCTTTTCCAGAGGATCTTCCTGACCCAGGGATTGAACCTGGGTCTCCTGAATTGTAGGCAGATGCTTTACCATCTGAGCCACCAGGGAAGTCATAATCTTTGTATGGTTGGCCCAGTTTTTAGAAGTATTTGCATTTCAGTTAGATTTCTCAGAAACACTGTGAGGCACGTTAACATTGGAAGTGTCAGTATGTCTGTTTTACAGATGAGGAAACTGAGATTTAGGGCAATTAAGTAGGTTGCACAAGATCATCCAGCTAGTAAGTGGTGAAGAGACTGAAACGCAGGCTTTCTCATTTTGTCTTTGCATTAGCCTTGTATGAGTTTTCCAATTGTTCTTCATTCTCATTAGTACTCGGTATTGTCAGTTTAAAAAAAAAATGGATATTCTAATAAGTGTGTGGTGCTATCTCAGTGTGGGTTTTAAGAAAAATTCTACATATAAGTGTGACCAAATAGTATTTGTCTTTCCCTGACTTGTATCACTGATTGTGATGTTCTCAAGGTTAATCTGTGTTATCACAAATGGCAGAATTTCCTTCTTTCCTGTGGCTGAATAATATTCCTTTGTATGTATTAATACATATGCCACATTTTTCTTCATTTGTTGATGGATACAGGTTGTTTCCATGTCTTGTGATGAATGATTGTGTGATGAATGATTGTGATGAATGATTCAGTGAATATGGTACTGATTTCTTGACGTACTGATGTTATTATATATTCAAAAGAGGGTTTTCTGGATGATAGTTCTATTTTTAATATTTTGAGGACCCTGCATTTGGACTGTTGCCCATAATGACTGCACCGGTTGCCATTCCCATCAACAATGTACAAATGTTCTCTTTTCTCCATATCCTTGCTAACACGTTTTCTTTCATTTTTTGGATCGTAGCCATAGTAACAGGCTTCCCTGGTGGCTAAAGACAGTAAAAATCTGCCTGTGATGTAGGATACCCAGGTTCAATCCCTGGGTCGGAAAGATCCCCTAGAGCAGGAAACGGCTACCCACTCCATTATTCTTGCCTGGAGAATTCCGTGGAGAGAGAGGAGCCTGGTGGGCAACAGTCATGGGGTCACAGAGTCAGACATGCCTGAGTGACTAACATGCACACAGCCAGAGTAACAGGCATGAGGTGATATCCCATTATGGCTTTGGGTTGCATTTCCTTGATTAGCTAGTCATTTGTATGTCTGTTCAGAACCTTCACCTATTTTTAAACAATCAGATGGGTTTACTATTTATTTGTAAGATTGCCCCGTATATTTTGGACCAGATAGATGGTTTTCAAATTATTTTCTCCCAGGCAATAGGTCGCCCTTTTATTTTATTGTTTCCTTTGCTGCACAGGAGCTTTTTATTTTGGTGTAATCCAGTTTATCAGCTTTTGCTTCTGTTGCCTGTGCTTTTGGGGTCCTATCTAGAAAATAATTGCTCAAACCAGCATCAAGAAGCAATTTCTTTTTCTATTTTCTAGTTTCAAGTCTTACCTGTAAGTCTTTACATTGAGTTAGTTTGTGTATAAGTGTGAAAGTGTTAGTCACTTAGTCGTGTCCCACTGTAACCCCATGGACTGTAGCCCACCAGGATTCTCTGTCCATAGGGATTCTCAAGGCAAGAATAATGAAATGGTTAGCCATTCCCTTCTCCAGAGAATCTTCCCAACCCAGGGATCAAACCTGGGTCCCCTGCATTACAGCAGATTCTTTACTGTCTGAGCCAACAGAGAAGCCCCATATAGAGTGAAATAAGGGTCAAATTTCATTTATCTTCATGTGAATCCAGTTTTACCAACATAATTTGTTAAAGAAATGAATCTTCCCCATTTTATGTTCTTGGCATTTTACTGTAGATTATTTGACTGTGACTGTGTGGATTTATTTCTGGGCTCTCAATTCTGTTCCTCTGGTCTTTGTTTTTAGGTCTGTACCATACTGTTCTAATTACCATGTGGTAGTCTCTCAGTCGTGTCCGACTCTTTGTGACCCCATGGACTGTAGCCTGCCAGGCTCCTCTGTCCGTGGGATTTCCCAGGAAAGAATACTGGAGTGGGCTGCCATTTCCTTCTCCAGGGGATCTTCCCAACTCAGGAATCGAACCCAGGTCTCCTGCATTGTGGGCAGACTCTTTACCGTTTGAGCCACCAGGGAACCTTTTGCTATAACTTGAAATCAGGAACAGTGATGCCTCCAGCTTTATTCTTTTTTTAAGATTGTTTTGGTTAATACGACCCAGCAATCCCACTGCTGGTCATATACACCGAGGAAACCAGAATTGAGAGACACGTGTACCCCAGTGTTCATCACAGCACTGTTTACAATAGCTAGGACATGGAAGCAACCTAGATGTCCATTGGCAGACGAATGGATAAGAAAGCTGTGATACATATACACAATGGAATATTACTCAGCTATTAAGAAGAACACACTTCAGTCAGTTCTAATGAGGTGGATGAAACTGGAGCCTATTATACAGAATGAAGTAAGTCAGAAAGTAAAACACCAATACAGTATATTAACACATAATATGGAATTTAGAAAGATGGTAACGATGACCCTATATGTGAGACAGCAAAAGAGACACAGATATAAAGAACTGTGAAAAATGGCACTAAAATTTAATAGCCATTGTTTTGAATCTCTAGATCACTGTGAGTAATATGGGAATTTTTAGCAATATTAGTTCTTCCAGTCCATAAATATGGGACCTCTCCCTATTGATTTTTGTCTTTCTCATCAATCTCACAAAGTTTTCAGTGCATAGGTCGTTTACTTCCTTGGTTAAATTTTTTCCTAGGTATTTTGTTCTCTTAGGTGCCCTCATCGATAGGATTGTTTACTCATTTCTTTTTCAGATAGATTGTTGTTGGTGTAAACAAATACAACTGCTTTTGGGTTTTTTTGTCATGTTGATTTGTATCCTGAAGCTTTACTAGATCATTTATTCTAAATTTGTGGTGTGTGTGTGTGTAGTCTTCAGGGTTTTCTTACATATAGAATCATGACATCTGCAAACAGAGATAGTTTTCCTTCCTTTGTTCCAATTTAAATGCCTTTTATGTCTTTTTTTTGCCAGTACTTCCAGTATTATGTTTAGTAGAATTGGCATGAGTAGGAAAGCCTTCAGTTTTCCCCATTGATTATGATGTTAGCCATGGGCTTTTCATAAATGGCCTTTATTATGTTGAGGAAATTTCTTTTATATTTATTTTATTCAGTTTTTATCATGAATGGGTGTTGGATTTTATCAAGTGTTTTTTTTCTGTGTACTGAGATGATCATGTGGTTCAAATATTTCACTTTGTGAATGTGCTATATATTACATTGATTTGTGTATGTTAAACCAACTTTCCTTCCCAGGGGAAGTTGGGAACACCACTGGTCATGGTATTTAATGTTTTTGATACATATTTGAATCTGGTGTGCTAGGGTTATTGAGGAGTTTTACACCTATGTTTATCAGAGGTATTGGTCTGTAGTTTTCTATTTTTGCAGTGTCTTTGTCCAGCTATGATATCTGGTGAGGCTGCTGTCATTAAATGAGTTTGGATGCATTTCCTCTAATTTTACTTTTTTTTCCAAAAATTTTTACTTTTGATTTATTTTCCTTTTATGGATCATTCTTTTTCTTTTTTTTAACTTTATTTTACTTTACAATACCTTATTGGTTTTGCCATACATTGACATGAATCCGCCACGGGTGTATACGAGCTCCCAATCCTGAATCCCCCTCCTACCTCCCACCCCATATCCTCTCTCTGGATCATCCCTGTGCACCAGCCCCAAGCATCCTGTATCCTGTATCGAACATAGGCTGGTGCTTTGTTTCTTACATGATAGTATACATGTTTCATTGCCATTCTCCCAAATCCTCCCACCCTCTCCCTCTCCCTCAGAGTCCAAAAGTCCATTCTATACATCTGTGTCTCTTTTGCTGTCTCACATACAGGGTCATCATTACCATCTTTCTAAATTCCATATATATGTGTCAGTATATTGTATTGGTGTTTTTCTTTCTGGCTTACTTCACTCTGTATAATAGGTTCCAGCTTCATCCATCTCATTAGAACTGATTCAAATGAATTCTTTTTAATGGCTGAGTAATACTCCATTGTGTATATGTACCACAGCTTTCTTATCCATTCATCTGCTGATGGACATCTAGGTTGTTTCCATGTCCTGGCTATTATAAACAGTGCTGCAATGAACATTGGGGTACATGTGTCTCTTTCAATTCTGGTTTCCTCGGTGTGTATGCCCAGCAGTGGGATTGCTGGGTCATAAGGCAGTTCTATTTGCAGTTTTTTAAGGAATCTCCACACTGTTCTCCATAGTGGCTGTACTAGTTTGCATTCCCACCAACAGTGTAAGAGGGTTCCCTTTTCTCCACACCCTCTCCAGCATTTATTGCTTGTAGACTTTTGGATCGCAGCCATTCTGACTGGTGTGAAATGGTACCTCATTGTGGTCTGGATTTGCATTTCTCTGATAATGAGTGATGTTGAGCATCTTTTCATGTGTTTGTTAGCCATCCGTATGTCTTCTTTGGAGAAATGTCTGTTTAGTTCTTTGGCCCATTTTTTGATTGGGTCGTTTATTTTTCTGGAGTTGAGCTGCATAAATGGCTTGTATATTTTTGAGATTAGTTGTTTGTCAGTTGCTTCATTTGCTATTGTTTTCTCCCATTCAGAAGGCTGTCTTTTTACCTTGCTTATAGTTTCCTTTGTTGTGCAGAAGTTTTTAATTTTAATTAGATCCCATTTGTTTATTTTTGCTTTTATTTCCAGTATTCTGGGAGGTGGATCATAGAGGATCCTGCTGTGATTTATGTCAGAGAGTGTTTTGCCTATGTTCTCCTCTAGGAGTTTTATAGTTTCTGGTCTTACGTTTAGATCTTTAATCCATTTTGGAAGAGTTTAAGAAGCATTGGTGTTAATTCTTATTTGAATATTGGTAGAATTCAACTTTGAATCCAATTGGTCCTAGGCTTTTCGCTTTGGGGAGTTTTTAAAATTACTGTTTGAATCTCGTTGTTACTGGTGTGTTGAGTTTTTCTGTTTTTTGTTTTAGTCTTAACACATTGTATGTTTCTCAAAATTTGTCTGTTTCTTCTAAGTTTTCCAATTCGTAATCGTTCATCAATAGTCCCTTATGATTATGCTTCTTTACTTTTTAGGTACCTGTTATAATGTCACTTTCGTTTCTGTTTTTATTTCAGTTTTCTTTTTTTCCTTCTTAGTTTAGGTAAGGTTTTTTTAAAAAAATTTATTTATTTAAATTGAAGGCTAATTACTTTGCAATATTGTAGTGGTTTTTGCCATACATTGACATGAATCAGCCATGGGTGTAAATATGAGGCTTTATTGATTTTGTTTATTTCTTTCAAAAAATCAACTTACAATTCTTTTCTGTTATTTTCTAGTCTCTATTTGATTTATTTCTTCTCTGATCTTTATTATTTCCTTCCTTCTGCTAACTTTGGGTTTAGTTCTTTTGTAGTTCCTTGAGGTATAAAGTTAGGTTGTTTATTAGAGATCTCTTATAATATGGGCATTTATCACTATAAACTTTTCTCTTAGTACTGCTTTTACTAGATCCCTTAAGTTTTGGTATGTTGTATTTTCATTTTCATTTGTTTCAAGATTTTAAAAATTCTCTTTTGATATCCTCTTTGATCCAAATGATGTACCCTCAAGGAGAGAAGGAGTTTTATTTCTCCCTTTCAAGTCTGTATGAATTTGTTTCTTCACTGCACTGGCTAGGACTTCCTATGTGAGGTTGCATAGGCTGATGAGCATGGATGACCTATCTTAAGCATGATATCGTTAGTTTTTGTGTCAGCGCCTGTTAGCAGGTTAAGGAAATTTTCTTATATTTCTGATTTCGTGAGAATTTTAATTGTAAATTGAAGTTAAATTTTGTGAGAAACTCTTTCAGCATCTGAGATCATCATGACATCTTTCTTCTTCATTTTGTAATGAAGTACATGACATTGAATGTCAAATGCTGAACCACCCTTATATTCTCAAGATAAATCCTATTTTCAGGTATCGATGGACTTTATTTGCTAATATTTTGTTGAGAATTTTTTTACACTTATGTTCATGAGAGATATTTGTAGTTTTCTTTTAATTAAAAATAGGGCATGAGGATAATATTAGCCTTTCAAAATGGGTTGGAAAGTGTTCTTTCCTGTTCTATGGATGAGATTGTGTGGAATTGGTGGTGTTTGTTTCCCATTAAATGTTGGTGGATTAGTCTTCTGTGGACAAAAAAAAATATCACATAGTGGGTGGCTTCAACAAGAGACATTTGTTCTCTCTCAGTCCTGGAGGCCAGGCGTCCATGATCAGGGTGCTGGCAGAGTTGAGCCCCTCTGGGGTGTCTGTGGCTTGGAGGTGGCTCCCCTCTTTCTGCCTCCTCACCTGGTCATCCCTCTGCGTGTGAATGTCCTTAGTGTCTCTCCATTTGTTCTAATTTCCCCTTTTCAAAAGGACACCAGTCAGCTTGGATGGGGCTCACCCTAACAGGCTCATTTTAACCTGCTGGCTGCTTTAAAGGCCGTATCTCCAGATACAGCCACATTCTTAAGTGCTGGGGGTTAGGGCGCCAACAAATGAATTTTAGAGAGACAGAGTTCAGTCCATAACAGTTTGGTAAAATCTTATCAGTGGATAATCTGTACCTGGAGTCTTCTTTTGTTGGAAGGTTCTCTACTCATTCAGTTTCTTTAATAGAAGGGACCATTTAGGGTGTCTGTTCTGGCTGTGCTACCGTGGCAGTGCAGATCTGAGACTAGAGTTGGCTGGGGTGCAAAGCTGGGTGAGGAAAAAAGAAAAGGAAAGCCAGGGACTTCCTCCATACTCTCTAGCACACTGGGGCTCCTCCTCTTGATCTAGACAGAAATAGATTTCTTGTCAAGCTCCTGCTGCAAAGTGATTCAGCCCACTTTGATTCAGGTCCCATTGCCTCTAGCTGTTTAGTTTTCAGAGTCTTCAGGTAGTTACTTTGTCCGTTATGTGCACAGATTTTAACATCAGTTCAGTTCAGTTCAGTCGCTCAGTCGTGTCCGACTCTTTGCGACCCCATGAATCGCAGCACGCCAGGCCTCCCTGTTCATCACCATCTCTCGGAGTTCACTCAGACTCACATCCATCGAGTCAGTGATGCCATCCAGCCATCTCATCCTCGGTCGTCCCCTTCTCCTCCTGCCCCCAATCCCTCCCAGCATCAGAGTCTTTTCCAATGAGTCAACTCTTCGCATGAGGTGAAGGCTCCATTCAGTTTCCTTCATCTTGACTTACTGGAAGTTGATGTTTCTGTTTGACTGGGCATATTGAGAACATCTGGTCAATCTTGCATGGAATGTATTATGGGGAGACAAAGAATGGTATTTATTTTCTGATCAAAAGCAGATAAGAATAGGGGGAGGATAGCATTGAAACATGTATATTATCATATGTGAAATATATCGCCAGTCCAGGTTTGATGCATGAAACAAGGTGCTCAGGGCTGCTGCACTCGGATGACCCAGAGGGATGGGATGGGGAGGGAGGTGGGAGGGGGATTCAGGATGGGGAACACATGTACCCCCATGGCTGATTCATGTCAGTGTATGTCAAAAACCACTACAATATTATAAAGTAATTAGCCTCCAATTAAATAAATTAATTTAAAAAAAAGAATGGGGGAGGAAGCAAATAGGAATGAGAAAGAGGATCTGTCATTTTTAAAGTGAAATTTGAGCCCAGATGGGTCAAGAAAATCATAATTCAGTTCATCCATATCTTCCATAAAGTGCAAAAGTACTTGGTTTAAAATGTCCCTGGAAGTTTGCCTGAAGTGAAGTTGCTCAGTCGTGTCCGACTCTTTGCGACCCCACGGACTGTAGCCTACCAGGCTTCTCAGTCCATGGGATTTTCCAGGCAAGAGTACTGGAGTGGGTTGCCATTTCTTTCTCCAGGGGTCTTCCCAACCCAGGGATCGAACCCCGGTCTCCTGCATTGGAGGCAGACGCTTTACCCACTGAGCCACCAGGGCCTAGACAGTCTAATTTACATGTTATTTGTTCAAGAACAAAGATATCCCTTAGGGATGGAGTATAAGGTCAGTTTAATGAGTATTTGTGCACTTGTTAAGTGTAAGTTAAGGACTTTTTCTGTATTTATTCTTCTTTGATACTACATCAAAACTCGAAAAGTAATAGTTTCTTAATAGCTATGGTGCAGAATCTGAAACCTTATCAGTGAGTTTTGTTGTATTCCTACATGAAAATCCAATAGTCTTTCTTGCCCTTTGAATGGTTTTTTAAATCCATGCATGATTTTGTAACATAATGAATTGACCATATGAAAAATACTAGTTCAGAGTTTTACAGATGTTGAAAATTGAGACTTTTAATTATACAGTGTTAAAAAATCCATTTCATCAATATCACCATTGATCTCATCAGGAAAGTCTTGAAGTAGTGGAAAAATGTCAAGCATGCAGTGGCAAGTTTTCTAAAATTCTACTTTTTGCTTGAAAGCTCAAGTTTTATCAGTGGCAAAAAATCTGCTATTTTTCCTTAACATGACAGGCCTCCTTTATTCATTTTCAAGACAGTTTCTATCAAATACTCAAATCTAGAGTTTATCTGTCATTCGTCCTTTCAAGTAAAAATAGTCTTTCACAAAGAAAGCCGCTAGTTCAGCTCAGAACTCAGTCATGGAGGTGCTTTGCCTTGAGAGAGCCGTTGTACTTTGAGCGCTCGAGGCGCTTTGTGTGCTCTGGATTCTTCAGAAGCGGCAGCGGGGCTCCTCTGCAGCTGCAGGGCGCGGGCTTCTCCCTGTGGTGGCCTCTCTCGGAGAGCACAGCTTCTAGGGCGCGCAGGCTTCAGTAGCTGCGGTTTGCGGGCTCTCAAGTGCAGCCTCAGTAGGCTTAGCTGCCTTTTACAGCATGCGGGATCTTCCCAGACCAAGGATCAAAACTGTGTCCCCTGCATCGGCAGATGGACCCTTAACCACTGGGCCACCAGGGAAACTCATCAAGGACCTTGTGAAACTGCCTCTTTCTTTTCTGTCCACATCAGGCACTAAACAATGTAATGACTATTAGCATTACTTGGCAGCTCTGCCTTGATTTGTACTAGGTGCTGTTAGTTTTACTCACTTTTGCTTTTGCAGCAACAGTGCTGACATCTTAGTGTTGTTCTGAAAATAGTTTTGATCTCATGGGCTCCCCTGAAAGGAACTCAGGATCCCCCAAGAATCTGCAGACTTTGAGAATCACTGCTCTCGACCAGCTCAGTGAAGGGAGACTGTGCCCACTAACTCATGCTGCTGCTACTGCTGCTAAGTCGCTTCAGTCGTGTCCAACTCTGTGCGACCCCATAGACGGCAGCCCACCAGGGTCCCCCGTCCCTGGGATTCTCCAGGCAAGAACACTGGAGTGGGTTGCCATTTCCTTCTCCAATGCGTGAAAGTGAAAGTGAAGTCACTCAGTTGTGCCCGACTCTTAGCGACCCATGGACTGCAGCCCACCAGGCTCCTCCGTCCATGGGATTCTCCAGGCAAGAGTACTGGAGTGGGGAGCCATTGCCTTCTCCGCTAACTCATGCTAATAATGGGCAAATACATTCACCTCAATGGATCTTTATGCTTAAAATGTAATTAATATATGCTCAGTAAATATTCGTGTTCTTTGAAATGAAATAATTTCACCTCTGGAAAATGACAGGGTTATATTTTATTTCTCTAAGGGTTCTGACAACACTGAGCCTGGTTCTGTTCTAATTATCACAGTTGAGTCAGCTTTCACCCAGACAAGTCAAGGGCTCTGGGTGGACAGTGATGGTGCTGGATGTGAGACCAGTGAACTTCAAGTTCACGTTGTTTCTGGTTTCCATCCTGCCGACTCCCTGGTCTCTCCAAAACTGAGAGATTTTCCTCTCATGGACTGTCACGTCCCTGACCCACTTCCTACCTGCTGTCCTTTCGTGCCGCTGGTCTGGTTTTGTTCTTTGATTGTGCTGTTAGTGCACACTTGTTTTTATGTGTGTATGGCACTTGTTACAAAAACCATTAAGTAATGATTTATGAAAAGACTGGTTTACTGTCTATATCCCCCACCTGGAAGGGACACTCCTTCTTATTGGTGGTTGTATTCCCAGAACCTCACCATCCCTCTCATGGTAGGCATGGGTACCCACATCCAGAGGGGGGTTGTGAAGTGTCACATGAATGGTGTAGGCAGTAAAAGCTTTAGGAAGTCGGAGAAAGGAGGTGGTCAGTGAGGCACTGATTATTCTAGAAAGATTCTAGAGAAGCAAGGAAGCTCGATCTCAACCTTGTTGATCTATAATACAGTTGACCCTTGAACAACACAGGTTTGACTGGCACAGGTCCATTTATATGTAGATATTCTTCAGTAGTAAGTAGAGTACCACACGATTCGTGATTGGTTGAGTTTGAGGATACAGGGGAACCATGGATGCGGAGGGCCAACTGTATTATATGTGGATTAACCTCCGTGTCGTTCAGGAGTCAGTGGTTTACTGTTTTCGGAGTCCTTTTGAGGTATCAAGGGTCGTGTTACCAACTTATCCTCTAATTGAATGCTTGTAACTTTTAGATTGCCATTTTAAAAAACCTGACAGGTCTTTTTGTTAATTTTATTTTTAAAAATTCATTTGGCTCCTCTGGGTCTAGTTGTGGCACGTGGGCTCTTCCATCTTTGTTGCAGCATGTGGAATGTAAATCCCCTACCAGGGGTTGAACCTGGGCCCTCTGCATTGGGAGCTCAGAGTCTTAGCCACTGGACCACCAGGGAAGTTCCTAGATTGCCATTAATAGATCATTTATTTACCAGAGAGAGTCAGGACTGTGCAGTAGGTAGAGTGTTGATCTTTTTCATTCATTCATTTATTGAGACCTTCGCCATACACATATTTATTATATACCTGCTGTATGTCAGGCACTGGGAGTAAAAAAAGAAAAACAGAGAAAAGAGTTCCCTGCCCTCCTGGAACTTACACTGTGGTGGGATGAGAAAGAGACAGTCAATACATCAGTCGATAAGAAAAATGTCAGATGATGAGGTGTTTGGCAAAGAATTAAGAGAGGGTGGTGACGGACAAGGAGGAACTAATAACTAGGCTGAGGAGATAAAACCTACACTGAAGTCTGAATGACATAGCGCTGGCCATACAAAGATCAGGTGGCAAAGCATTCCAGGGAGAAGAACAAGCCAGTGCCGTTGTGCAGCCTAGACCTTGCTTGACATGCTTGAGGGATGGAAAGGTGTGAAGCGGGCATTATTGGTGGGGAAGAATGAAATGAGATGAATTTGTAGAGGTGAGCAGGAGTCAGACCATTCAGAGCTTTCTAAGCAAACGTATGAGGTTTAGAGCTTGGTGCTTTGGGGAGCCGTGGAGGGGTGGTGTGCTGTGAGTGATGCAGGCTGGGGCTGGGGGCCGCGGTGGCGCTGGAGAGGAACGGCTGGTTCAGGACACGTTTGGAAGTGGGGCTCTTCCTGTGTCCCTCCAGCTGTTCTCTGATCGCAGTCTACTTTTCTTTCCCCACTTTTTCTTTAAGATTTTTTTTGATGTGGTCCATTTTTAAAGTCTTTATTGAATTTGTTGCAAACATTGCTTATGTTGTTTCTGCTCTGGCTTTATTGGTCATGAGGCATGTGAGATACTACGTCCCTGAACAGGTTTAAAACCTGCACCCCCTACATTGGAAGGGGGAATCTCAACCACGGAACCACCAGGGAAGTCCCTATGCCCAGTTTTAAAAGGTGTTTTTTGTCTTTTTCCTCATCTCGTAGGGCCTCAGCCACCCCCAACACCCCAAGGTGTTGGCTAAGTACCACATTTCCTGCAGAAGTGTTTAAAAATACACAGTAGTGATTATGTGTGGAACATTATGTCTTGACTTTCATGAGCCTGTATGTGCTCACTCTGCATCGTGTAGCTCACAAGAGTGAGAATTAAAGGTCTTGAGGCAGGATGCCCTTTATTCCATCTGCAGTGGTCTTTGGGTGCTTCCTACATCCTCAGCACTGCGTCATGCATTATGGAGAAGATAGTAGAGGAAGGCAAGCTGGGGTCTGAACTGGAGCATCTGGTTAGAGATAACTAACCCACATGGAAAGATGGATACAGCTGCTGGGGAAGTATTTGGATACCTGGAGAGATGAGTTTAGACAGGGAAGAGCATGAAGGGAAACCCAGAGATGAGGATGAGGGTGTGTTAGGACAGCAAGAGCTGCGTGCGAGGGGCTAGAGGGTGAGTGTGAGGACATGTGAGTTAGCGGGTCCGTGCCAGAAGCGCTTGATTTGTTATCGAGTATGTGCAGTTCACACTAGAAGGAGAAGTTCTCTGACATATTGGAGAGGTGATGGTTTGTAGTTGTCAGGGTTAGGGTTATCGTTTCTTCTTCTGCCTTGAACTATAAGCTTTATTGAAACACAGCTGTTGCCTTTCTTAAAGTTAATTTTTATTAGAGTACAGTTGCTTTACCACATTGGGTTAGTTTCTGCTGTACAGCAAAGTGAATCAACTATGCGTATATACCCCTTCTTTTTTGGATTTCCTTCCCATTTCGGTCACCACAGAGCATTGAGTAGTGTTCCTTATTATCTATTAGTTATCATTAGTTATCTATTTTATGCATAGTATCAAGAGTGTATATGCGCCAATTCCAGTCTCCCAGTTCATCATTCCCTTCCCCCCCCCATTCTCCTCTTGGTATCCATCCGGTTGTTCTCTTTTCTGTCTCTTTCTGGTTTGCAAATAAGCCGTTACTTTTAAACATTGGCTAATACCCTATGTAGTTATTTAAAAAACACCCATAAACTTCTTATTTTGGAATAAATATAGATTCACTGGCAGTTGCAAAGAAATGGAGCGAAGTCTTTGGCAGCCCCTGCCCCTTCTTCCCCACTGGCATCTTGGGTAACTAGGGCAACAGCATATCCGGGTGATGACATGGGAACCGTACACAGAGCTGATGCAGATGCTGCCACTTACGCATGCACTTGTGAGTCTGCAGCTTCCTGTCTCCAGCAGCGCAGTCATGGCCCAGAGCCACCCTGTCACCCCAGGCTCCCTCGTGCTCCTCCTTACAGCGCCGCCTTTTCTGCTGCCCATCCCAAACTTTGGCAGCCGCTCATCTGTTCTCTGTCTCCAGAGGTTTGTTATTTCAGTGGTTTCACAGGTAGATCTATACTGGTTGTGGAACCTTTTGAGATTATCTTCCTTCACTCAGAGTAATCTCCCTGAGGGTAATCTGATTTGTTGTAGTTCTTTTTTTGCTGAGTAACGTTCTGTGTGATGGATGGTCCATCATTTGATCTTTCACCACTGAAGGACATTGGGTAGTTTTCAGTTATGAGCTGTAATGGGAAAGCTACTCTGAACACTGGTGTGTAGAATTTTATGTGGACAGAAGTTTTCATTTCTCTACAGTAGATGCCCAGGAGTGTCATAGACTGGGTCATTTGTCACTTTAAAAGAAACACTTGTCATTTTAAAAGAAGCGTGCAAACTCTTTTTCAAAGTGGCAGAATCATTTACATTCCAGCCAACAGTGTATGAGTGGTCAAATTTTTTGCATAGTTGCCAGCATTTGCTATTATCACAACTTTTTATTTGAGCCATTCTGATGGATGTGCTCTCACTGTTTACTTTTTTTGAGATATAATTCACATTCTATTAAACTCTCCCTTTTAAGGTATATAATTCAGTGATTTTTAATATATTCTCATATGGGGTCAACCATCATCATTATCTGTAGTTCCAAAGCATTTCATCCCTGGTAACGCAGGGCTCATTACCAGTGACTCCCAATTCAGCTGTCTTCCCAGCCCCTGGCCACCACTGATCTTCTGTCTCTATGAATTTTCCCATTCTAGACCCATCATATAAATGAAATATGATAATACATGGCCCTTTGTGACTGGCTTCTTTCACTCAGCATAGTATTTCCAGGGTTGATGCCTGTTGTAATATGAATCAGTGCTTCTTTCCTTTGTATGGCTAAATAACATTCTGTTGTATGAATACACTGCATTTTATTGTTTCCACTTTTGCCTGTTATAAACAATGTTTCTCACAACATTTATCAAGTATTTCTGCCTCTGCGTGTTTTCTTTGGGGTATTTTCCTAGGAGTTGAATCGCTAGGTCATATGGTAATTCTGCATTTAGGCTTTTGAGGAACTGCCAAACTGCTTTTCAAAGCAGCTGCATCATTTTACCTTCCCACCAGCAGTGTATGAGGGTTCTGGTTTCTCTACATCTTTGCCGATACTTGTATTTGTTTTATTGATTCTTGCCATCCTCCTGGGAGGGAAGTGGCATTACAATGTAGCTTTGATTTTTCGTTTCCCTGAGGACTGATGATTTTTGCATCTTCTTATGTTCTTATTGGCCATGTGTGTAGCTTCTTTAGAGAAATGTCTATTCAAGTCTTTAGCGCCGCCCCCCCTTTAACTTCCATTTTTTTAAATCAACCTTTTAATTTTGTATTGGAGTATAGCTGATAAACAACGTTGTGATAGTTTCAGGTGGACAGCCAAGGGACTCGTCCATACATATACATGTACCACTCTCCCCCAAACTCCCCTCCCATCCAGGTGTCTTGCCAAGTTTTAAATTCAGGTATCTTTTTAGTCTTGAGTTGTAACAGTTCCTTACATATTTTAGCTACCAGATTGTTATCAGATACATGAAATGCCAGTCGCTTCTCCCGTTCTGTGGGCTGCCTTTTCACTGTGGTTGAGATTTGTGTTTTGCTAGTGACTGCTGATGTTGCTCATCACTTCATCCGCATGTTTGCTGTGTGAGTGGCCTCTTTGGTGAAATGTCCACTCGTATCTTTGTGCACGTTTGTCATTTCTTCTTACTACAGCTACGGCTGGAGACATTTTCCTTGATTCACTAGCATGGATCAGAGACAAAACTATTAAGTGGCTCATAGCTATAGATTTTTAAAATTGTGATTAAAAAACACGTAACATGGAATCTGCCCTCAACAAATAGGTGTACAGTGCAAATGTTAACTATATGCATGTTGTTGTAAGCAGTTTTCTAAAACTTTTTCCCTTGGCACAAACTGAAACACTAGATCAAGCCCCTGGCAGCCACCATTCTGCTTTTTGTTTCTATGAGTGTGGCTGCTTTAGATACCTTAAATGAATAGAATCATGCATTGTTTGTTCTGTGACGGCCTTATTTCACTTAGCATAGTGTCTTCCAGGTTCATCTGTATTGTAGTATGTGACCGTGGCTGTAGGGTTTTTAAACGTTTTATTGAAGTATAGTCGATTGTCAATGTCATGTTAATCCCTGCTGTACAGTGAAGTGATTCAGTTATGCATATATGTGTATATATACCCATTCTTTTTCATATTCTTCTCTACTATGGTTTGTCACAGGATATTGACTATAGTTCTCTGCACCATACTATAGGACCCTGTTGTTTATCCACTCCATATATTCGTTTGCATCTGCTAATCCCAAACTCCCAGTCTATCCCTCCACCCTGCCCCTCAGCAACCACAAGCCTGTTCTCTTTTTCTGCTTTGTAAGTAAATTCACTTATGTCATATTTAAAATTTTTTTTAATTTATTTTTAATTAATTGATTTTTCCCCTGGAGGAGGGATAGGCTACCAACTCTGGTATTCTTGGGCTTCCCTGGTGGCTCAGATGGTAAAGAATCCACTTGCAATGCGGGAAACCTGGGTTCGATCCCTGGGTTAGGAAGACCCCGTGGAGGAGGGCATGGCAAACCGCTCCAATATTCTGGCCTGGAGAATCCCCAAGGACAGAGGAGCCTGGTGGGCTGCAGTCCATGGGGTTGCAAAGAGTCAGACACGACTGAGCAACTAAGCACAACACAACACAATTTAGTTTTGGAGGCCATGCCTCACGGCTTGTAGAATCTTTGTTCTCTAACGAGAGTTTGAACCCAGGCCTCCAGCAGTGAGAGTGTGGAATCTAATGACTGGACTGTCGGGAATTCCCCATTTGTGTTATATTTTAGATTCCACATATGTGTAATATCATATAGTGTTTGTCTTTCTCTTTGTGATTTGCTTCACTTAGGATGATAATCTCTAGGCCCATCCATGTGGTTAGAAATAGCATCATTTCATTCTTCTTTATGGCTGAGTAATATTCTGTTGTATATATGTACCACATCTTCTTTATCCAGTCATCTCTTAATAGACATTTAGGTTATTTTCACGGCTTGGCTGTTGTGAATCATGCTGCATAGCTGTAAGATTTTGATCCGTGCTAGGCGAGTACTCATTTTTATCTCATTAATAACCACATGATCTTATCATGACTCAGTTTCTCCATCAGGGAAATGGTCACAGTGGTATGGAACTTGGCTGTAATTAAACTCAGACCTTTGTGAATAATTAGTACTCAGACCTTTGTGAATAGTTAGTACTCTGATCCTATGGACAGCCTCATAGATGGCAGATACGCGCTTTTGCCAAGAAGTCAAAATCAGCAGGAGATTGTCCTCGCTCTGGTTTTCTAAATTTCTGCTTTATTTATTTGGCTGCACTGGGTCTTGGTTGCCTCATACAAATTCTTAGCTGTGGCATGTGGGATCCAGTGCCCTGAGCAGGGAGGGATCGCTGACACCCCGCATTGGGAGCGTGGAATCCCAGTCACTGGACCACCACGGAAGCCCTCTCATCCTGGTTTGTTGAAGAGGCTTCACTGAATGGCCACATTTCTCTATTAATTTTTAATTTCTTTTCTTGCATAATGTTTAGTCCCCAAACTATTCCAGAGTGTCTCAACATACACATCCTGAAAAGGAAAGGAGGGGGGACCCACTTAGGGGTCTGATTCTCATTAAAGGGGCTTCTGTGCCCCTAAAGAGGAGGATCCCCAAGCCAGCCTCCCCCTGACCCCGAGAAACAGCCAGTTCTCAGGGAGTTGCTATGGAAATGTGCTCTGGTACCAGGAGGCAGTGAAGTAAAGCATTCTAGGAGTCTTGAAGGCTAGGAAATGGATGTTTTGACGTCTGTTCCCAGTCTCCTGAGGTTGTTTTTTGCATGAAATTCTTTCTCACTGTTTCATCGTTTCCCTGTGGACACAGAGGCTGAAGGTGTGGACTGTCGCTTAGAGGCTTTACAAAGGGCAGGAGAGATCTGGAAGATTCTGGCCATCACACAGTGGTTTTAAATAAGACAGGATGATCATTTATACCCCTTCTTGTCTTCGAAGCAAAAAATCTGTCACCATCTGAACTCTCGCCATGGACATCTTATCTCATGCAGCCTTCTCTTGGGAAGGGGGGACGTATCTTTGCCTTTGCCCTTTTTTCCTTCCCCACCCGCGCTCTTCCCTGTAGACTCTGATTCTGCAGCACCCCTCCCTGAGAGCTGACCAGCAGCTTCAGCTCTCACCTGTCTCAGCATGCACCATGGTTTTGCCTTCTGGGGACGGATCTGGGTGTTTAGGACAAACACTGCTGGGAATCTTTGTCCAGAGGAGATTTCTCCGGTGTCCTCCATACTGCTCTGGCTCTCGCTCATCAGACCCTCAGGGATGCTGTCAAGCTTCAGTTCCCATGGCTGGTTTTCATCTTTCTTTCAGTTAAATCAGCTATGACACCTGGCAGACCCCTGCTTCTCGTGGGGGCCGAGGCCAACCCAGATGCTGCCAGCATGTTCTGGGGCCTGGTGTCCCTGGAGTGCATTCAAGGCCAGTCCATCTACTCTGCACAGACATGGGGAGAAGAATGTCAGTGCTGGAAAGGAGCTGAAAGTCATATCGTCAACCCCTTAATGCGACATCATGGAAGAATTTTATTGGAAAACAAAGACCTGCCCCCAGCTATAGTTCTTAGCATGTGGCTGAGTGATGCTATTTTGACTTTAAGTATGATAAGTGTGATTTCAATGATAAAACTATTAAAATATTAATAGAAGCTAGCTTAGGGTTCCAAAAGTGTGACACCTCTGTCACAGCTTTGTACTAAAGCAAAATGGTCAGAAATATAGGTCAAAGGAAGTCACACAATGCGTGCATGCACACACACACACACGTAAAAAGTAAGAGAAGGACATTCTTGTACAGTGTCAGATGGCAACCCCGTAGGTGCTTTCTAAATCATTTCTATTTATTTGCTTTGAGAAGAGTGTCCTTTCCACCCCCTATTTCCTTATCCTGTGCCCAGAGAGCAGCGTCAGTTTCTCAGTTTTCTGGGAAATGGCCGTGGCTGCATTGAAGACCAGGGCCAGTCTCTGTGGGCTGTTTGTCCTTTTGTCTCTGAGTTCTCCCTGTGGACCTAGGCTGGCTCCCTACCTGGTATCCAAGCTTCCACCTTACCTCCTTCTCAAAGTCCCACTCTCCAGACCTCAGAGGTTCCTTTTCCCTTACCTGTCCTTTGCTGACCTGTGTTGTTTCACTCCAAGGCCCTCCTAGATACTTAAAGCTGATCCCAGAGGCTAATTGAAGGTAAAGTGGGAAAGGAGATTAGAGGCATTCCTTATTGCCTTTCCATAAACATTTACGTTTTAAAGCTTTAGATCCTTTAATTCTAAAAAGAGTCAAGAGAACAGGGGAAAGACATGATAGAGGAAAGAGATTAAGAGGTATAAACAAGTAGGTATAAAATAAGATACAACTGGAATACTCTGGTGGGCCAGACTCCCCACTTCCAATGCAGAGGGTGTGGGTTTGATCCTTGGTAGGGGAACTAAGATCCAATGCCTCGTGGTGTGACCAAAAAATAAAAATATTAAAAATAAATTTAGAAAACAAAATTAAGATACAAGGATGTAATGTACAGCACAGGGAATATTGCCAACATTTTATAATAATTTAAATGGAGTATAATCTATAAAAATGCTGAATCACTATAAATGTGAAACTAGTAATGTTGTTGGAGAAGGCAGTGGCACCCCACTCCAGTACTCTTGCCTGGAAAATCCCACGGACGGGGGAGCCTGGTGGGCTGCGGTCCATGGGGTCGCTAAGAGTCGGACACGACTGAGCGACTTCCCTTTCACTTTTCCCTTTCATGCATTGGAGAAGGAAATGGCAACCCACTCCAGTGTTCTTGCCTGGAGAATCCCAGGGACAGGGGAGCCTGGTGGGCTGCCGTCTGTGGGGTCACACAGAGTCGGACACGACTGAAGTGACTTAGCAGCAGCAGCAGCAGCAGCAGCAGTACAATGTTGTAAATCAACTATACTTCAGTTGAAAAAAAAAAAAAAAGAATGGAACAGGCCACTCTAGGAAGAATGGGAAAGTAGCTTTTCTTTTCTGGATGTTACATTGGGTCACTCAGATCACACAGTCGATACCATCCAGACACTGGCCACGCCTACATCCGGGCCATAGTTCATTCCTCTGTCCAGTTGTTCTTGAGAATGATTAAAACTGCTTTATTCCAGATGTGTCTTTTATAAGCTTTTATCTGTCTGTAAATCAGGTCGTAAGTAGCTAATGAAAAGGAATCCTCTCTCTTAAATCCAATTATTTTTGTGACCAATAGGAACTTAATATGTATCTGTTAACAATTGAATATTAATAAACCAGAAGGAGTCAGCAGTAAGTCTTGACTAGTTTAGGAAACCACGTACAAGGGTGATTGGAACAGCCCTGTGAGGGCTTGGATTCTGCGTTATGAGAAACACCAATGAACTGAAAGCTTTAAGTGAAGGTCATTTCTTCTCCCCTTAGCTAATTCACATGGCAAATATGTTGCTCTCACAGCTGGAATTGAATGCTTTCTGGAGAGACCTGTCCAAGGAAATGATCTTGAGATGCTGTCATTGTTAGCACTGTGATCAGCTCGCTGACTGCAGAGGCGGCAGGTCTGGTCTTTTCCTTTGAAAAACTTCATCCGTGCTGGTGTCTACAGGCATTTAGGGCACCGAGGAAATATGTCAAGGGCACTGCTTACTCTCCTGTGGACACTTAAAAAATATTTTTTAAAATATAAAAATTATATATATAAATATATATGACCTGGTGAAGACCTGCGCCTGGTCTTTGTTGCAGCTCATGGAATAGCGGGTCTTTGTTGTGGCATGCAAACTCTTAGTTATGGCATATGGGATCTAGTTCCCTAACCAGGGATCAAACCCTGCATTCGGAGCACAAAGTCTTAGCCACTGGACCACCAGAGAGGTCCCTCCTATGGACACTTGAAGTGGTGGGTACTGTCTTGAGTGTTGGCCTGGGGCAGACCCTGGGGCTGATCTTAGTACTGCTCTAAACTGGTTCTGTGACTGTAGGTGAGATGTTTACCCTCTGAGCCTCAGCTGCTTTATCTGTGAAACTGGAATGATGATCTCTTTGAGCAGCCCTGTTTTAAGATTTACATGAGCTCTGTGTGCAGAGAAAGTGAAAGTCGCTCAATTGTGTCCAATTCTTTGCGGCCCATGGACTATACAGTCCATGGAATCACAAAGAGTCGGACATGACTGAGGGACTTTCACTTTCACCTTCACTGTATGCAAAGAGTTTGGCACAGATTAAGAAGTGGCTAGGGAGTGAATAGAGGCCTTAGAGTTTGGTAAATCCTCAAACAGTTCGCATTTGGCCTAATTGCACTTTCAGGATGGTGTGTGAAGGCGGAGCTTGCAGACTGAGGAATCTGAGCTTCCCAGCGGATGTCTCTTTAAGTCTTGGACCCCAGAGGGTGACCATGGCAGCTCCCGTGGCTGGCCATGCTGTGTACTGTCTTGCTCTGGCACACAGTTCTCCTTCCAGGGTGGGGGGCGGGGGGAGCGTGGGTTTGGTTGCTGCCGTGGAGAGGGCTGGGGGAGAGAGAGGGCTCAGGGTGGGCAGGCTGGCTGGGTGCCCGGAGCTCTTACAGCCAGGGACTGAATGTGTGTGTCCCCTCCCCTCACCATTCAGACATTGAGCGGAGCCTCCAGTGCGATGGAGTTGGGAGGCTGTGATGGGGTCATGAGGCCGGAGCCTTATGAATGGGACTATGGAGAAGACCTCAGTGAGTGCCCTTGTCCCTCCATGTGTGGACATGGCTGCTTACCCACCCAAAAGCTGCACTCACCTGACACCAAGCCTGCCAATGTCTGTTCTTGGACTTCTTAGCCTTTAGAACTGTGAGGAGTAAATTTCTGATTTTTTTTTTGTTTGTTTTACAAGCCACCCAGTCTATAGTACTTTGTTATAGCAGCTGGACTGAACTAAGATACCTGTCAATATTATGATCCACTGGTCTTATTGAATTAAAAAAATACATTTTAGAACATTCTCAGATTCACTGCCAAATTGAGAGGAAGATAGATTTTCCATCTACCCCCTGCCTCAACGCATGCAGGGCCTCCCCCTCATCAGCATCTTTCTCCAGATGCTACCTATGTTGCAGTTGACGAACCCACCCTGACATGAGGATCATGGAGTCCACAGTTTGCCTTAAAGTTTGCCCTTGGTGATATGCGTTCTGTGCATTTGTACCCATGCGTAATGGCATGTATCCACCATCAGAGTACCTTTCAGAGCAGCTTCACTGCCTGAGACTTCCCTGTGTCCTGTCAGTTCACCCACGCCCTCCCCGCTAGGCTTACTGGACGTTCAGCAAGGATTTCGTTATTTTGCCAATGGGACGGGACATACTTAGAGGTGCATGCATCTGTTTTTAATCTATGTCATAAGACCATAAGTTAAAAGTAGGTTCGGATCAGAGGTAGAAAAGTAAATTCTATAACATACCTTTCCTTGTGGCATGCATTTTCGTCTTGACAAGTAAAACTTGTGTGGTGTAATTCACTGAGAATTCTTGGCTACTTCTGCTCCCCATACCTGCCACTCCTCACCCTCTGCTCCTCCATGACACCAGATACTCTGAGCATAGGGACTATGTCTTTTTGTTTAATTGGAGTGTAGTTGCTTTACAATGCTGTGTTAGTTTCTGCTGTACAGCAAAGTTAGTCAGTTATATGTATACATATATCCCCTCTTTTGTGGATTTCCTTCCCATTTAGGTCAGCACAGAGCACTGAGTGGAGCTCCCTGTGCTATACAGTAGGTCCTCGTTAGTCACATATTTCATACATAGTATAGTGTATGTGTGTCTGTCCTCATCTCTCAATCCATTCCACCCCTTTCCCCCTTGGTAGCCATACATTTGTTCTCTGAGTCTGTATCTCTATTTTTGCTTTACAAATAAGTTCATCTATACCATTTTTCTAGATTACACAAATATGCGTTAATATATAATATTTGTTTTTCTCTTTCTGACTTCACTCTGTATGACAGACTCGAGGTCCATCCATGTCTCTGCACATGGCACAGTTTCATTCTTTTTTATGGCTGAGTAATATTCCATTGTATATATGTACCATATATGGTTCATCCATTCCTTTGTTGATGGACATTTAGGTTGCTTCCATGTCCTGGCTATTGTAAATAGTGCTGCAGTGAACACTGGGGTGTGTGTGTCTTTTTTGAATTATGCTTTTCTCTGGTATATGCCCAGGATTGGGATTGCAGGATCATATGGTAGTTCTATTTTTAGTTTAAGAAACCTCCATCCTGTTGTCCGTATTTGCTGTACCAGTTTACATTCCCACCAACGGTTTAAGATGGTTCCCTTTTCTCCACACCCTCTCCAGCATTTATCATTTGTAGATTTTTTGATGATGGCAGTACTCTTGCCTGGAAAATCCCAGGGATGGAAGAGCCTGGTGGGCTGCAGTCCATGGGGTCACTACAAGTCGGGCATGACTGAGCGACTTCACTTTCACTTTTCACTTTCATCCATTGGAGAAGGAAATGGCAACCCACCTCAGTGTTCTTGCCTGGAGAATCCCCGGGACGGAGGAGCCTGATGGGTTGCTGTCTATGGGTTGCACAGAGTCGGACACGACTGAAGCGACTTAGCAGCAGCATCTGACTGGTGTGAGGTGATGCCTCACTGTGCTTTAGATCTGCATTTCTCTAATAATTAGTGATGTTGAGCATCTGTTCATGTGTTTGGTCATCTGTGTGTCTTCTTTGGAGAAGTGTCTGCGGGGACTGTGTCTTCTTCGTCCTGCAGCGTAGTTCGCAGGTTGCTCAGCCCGTGCTGGGTGAATGGCAGGATGAATGCTCCAGCGCCAGCTTTCAGACCCCGCTTCCGTCGCTCGCGCTGTTCTGTGAGCTTCTGCTGCCTCTTGCCCCCCCTGTGCTGCTGCCTCTGCTCCTCTTTCCGCCCATCCGTCTGGGGGGAAAGTGGGCAGAGACCCCAGTCTCCAGAGAGGCATGGCGCTGCTTCTCACTGAGCCTGTGCTTATGGCGGGCTGAGGTGGCTCTGCTCCAGGGTCTGAGCCCCATCTGGGAAGGCCTGGGAGCTTAGATGCAAGCAGCAGCCGTCTGACTCCTGCAGGGGCTCTCAGCTCTCACCTTTTGACAGTAGGGTACAGTGTGGAAGGGTGTGTCTCAGGCCCAGGCTTTGCTGTGTCCTGGATTTCTAGCCTGGCTCAGACCAACTCACTGCAACCTGGGGACATTCAGTCTAGCACCTGCAAACTGGGAGTGGCTTAACTCTGCCACCCTTGGCAACATGGTTAAAGGATGATGAGTGACACGCTTTGAGGCTCTTTTGGAAGAGTTGCTGGTTAAATGCACAGTGTGTCCATCTCTTGTCACCTGCCAGGGGCACCCCTTGTGTGACCGAGGGTGCTGACCACAGAAGGGTGTTAGCAGGCCCAGTCCCACTAACATCAGGGGTGGGCAGCTGCTTGCTGAGAGCCCTCAGCTGCAGGCCTGGCCTGTACACAAAGCAGGGAGACTGAGTCCCCCTGGCTCACGGGAGGGGCTGTTGGGTGTCCTTCTTCTACTTGGAAACACAGCCGGGGACGAATTGGCTTAATGGGTTTTTTTCACTCTCAACTTTTCTCATGAAACTCAAACTCTTCCTTTTCTATTACAAGGCTGACCTGTGTCCTGCAGGGGTTGGGGGAATTGAGGAGAACATGGGAGGCTTCCTATCTGTTCAGAACTTGGGCTGGGGACTGGGTTTGAAGGAGCCTTGCTTGGTTTCCACTGAAGGGTATGGGGAGGCCTGGAGAGCATTTGTGTTTGTGGGTGCAAGGTGGGTGGAAGGGGCGGCCAGCATCTTCTTCACCATGCCTTCCAAGATGAGGGGGGATACCCTCTGAGATGGGGGGATGCCCTCTGAGATGGGGGGATGCCCTCCAAGATGAGGGGGACACCCTTTGAGATAGGGGGATGCCCTCTGAGATGGGGGATGCCCTCCAAGATGAGAGGGGACACCCTCTGAGATGGGGGGATGCCCTCTGAGATGGGGGGATGCCCTCTAAGATGAGGGAGACACCCTCTGAGATGAGGGTATGCCCTCTGAGATGAGGGTATGCCCTCTGAGATAGGGGGACACCCTCTGAGATGGGGGGATGCCCTCTGAGATGGGGGATGCCCTCCAAGATGAGAGGGGACACCCTCTGAGATGGGGGGATGCCCTCTGAGATGGGGGGATGCCCTCTGAGTTGGGGGGATGCCCTCTGAGATGGGGCGATGCCTTCCAAGATGAGGGGGGACACCCTCTGAGATGGGGGGACACCCTCTGAGCTGGGGGGATGCCCTCTGAGATGAGGGGGATGCAGGCCTGGTAGGCTCCGGTGGAGGACAGTTATGATGGAGAGTTTTCTCTGCTCCCTGCTGGGTCAGGGCCTTGGTGAGACAATGTGGATGGCAGGGTCCAAGTCCACCGTGTTCCAACAGTGTAAACCTAAGAATGGAGGCCATGCACGTTGATTTGAGCACAGTCAGTCAGGGATGGACTTGACCCCTGGCCTCGCCAGGTGTTCGACCTTTGGGAATGCCTTCACTGCAGGGGGACCCAGAGACCTCATTTGTCATGGGATTGTGTACAGGGTAGGCGTGACTTATCCAGAAGAGATGAGAATTTCAGGAGATAACACATAAAAAACACCAGCTACTGCAAGTCCTTTACACACAGTGCTTGCTAAGTCACGTCCTGTCCAACTGTCCGACCCTTTGTGACCCCATGGACTGTAGCCCGCCAGGCTGTGCCCATGGAATGTTCCAGGCAAGAATACTGGAGTGGGCTGCCGTGCCCTTGTCCAGGGGCTCTTCCCGACCCAGGTACTGAACCCGAGTCTCTTCTCCCTCCTGCACTGGCAGGTGGCTTCTTTACCACTGGCGCCGCCTGACAGGTGCGCAAAATATGGTAACTGTCAACTGTTGGGTCTTTTAATTTTTAGATATTTGTTTACTTGTTTATTTGGCTGCTCCGGGTCTTAACTGCAGCATGTGGGACAACTTGTAAATTCTCAGTAGCAGCATGTGGGATCTAGGGGTCAAATCTGGGCCCCCTGTATTGGGAGCACTGAGTCTTAGCCCCGGACCACCTGAAAAGTCCCCGTCTGCTGTGAACTGGGGGAAGCATTTCCTGGAGCTCTTTGAGGAGATCTAGGTCTGGCCATCAACCTTCATCCCTGGATGGAATTCAAGAATCTGGTTGTGCCCCGTGGGGTGACGCCTCAGAGAACGCCCCCACCCAGGTGGGCAGGGACTTCGGAAGGCGGGAGCGCCCCTGTAGAATGGGGCATCAAGGACCCAGCTGCTGAGAGGGCTGGGGGCCTCTGCTAGCGGGTCAGCGTCGAGGCTGCGAGAGCGGCGTCGGCTTCTCTTCCTGCACTCTCGGTGAGGCTCTCCCGGGGCTTCCCTGGTGGTCTAGTGGGTAGGACCCAGTGCTTCCACCGCAGAGGGCCTTGGCTTCACCCCCGGCCAGGAAACTAAGGCTCAGCATGCCGCAAAGCGTGGCCAGAAAAGAAAAGAAGAAAAAGCTTTTGCCCCCTGGAGTGGCATTTCTCAGACATGCCACCCTTTTTTACTTGGCTACTCGGAGTGACAATTATCTCATGTCTAGGAGGCCTTGGGGTATTTTTCAAACACCTGGCATCAAAGTGAACTACAGTATCAGCCATGGGATTAGTTTCTTCATAAAAAAATAAAAATAGGATAATAATTGACCCTCCCTTATCAGGTTATAAGGCATTAAATGTATTAACTCACGTTCATATACTTAATACACTTAGAGTAAGGGATGATTATTGGTTCGTTGGTTCTTACTGTGATTATTCTTTCATCTCCTCCCATGCCTCCATCCTCTCCTTCCACCCCCTGCCTTTGATTTGGGTTCCAAGAAGTTTCCACGAAGGCAGGGGATTATTGGGTCTGTCGTGAGAAGCTGGGTTCATCCTGTCCACTCTCCTGCCACCCCCCACCCCCTCGCTGCCCTCCATTCTGATGGGTTGAGTCAGCCCAGTTTTCTAACTGTGTGCCTGGCAGAAAACACGTCTTGCTCCACATAAGGTTGGTTCCTACCCTTGGAGGAGCTGGTGAGAGAGTGTCCTCATGCGACCTTGAAGGACAGGCCTCCAGGCAGAGAGGAAATGAACAGAACACAGGGCATCTCTGGGCCGCAGGAGAACTCTCATAAATACCCTCCAGTTTCTTTTTTGGGATTAAGGATGGAGATCATATCACTGGGAAAAACCAGGCCTCTTCTTGACCCTCTCACCCACTCTTCCTTTCTTCTAGAAAGATGGGGGTGTCCTGTTGGCCCTGGGGCACAGCCCACCTTGGTCTTCCTCACTGTGAGCTTGGCCCACGGTGGCTCATAGTCAGAGCTCACTTGGCCCTCAGCCCCGTGCCCTCTGCTTCGCAGCACCTCGGCAGTGCTCCAGCCAGGTTGTAATCCACTCCACCCCACCCCACCCTCCCCTTCTGTGGGGTGTTCTGAGGCCAAGTTTGGATCACATGGCCACATGCGTAATTTCCAAGTTCGGTATGATTGCCGTCCCCTCCCTGAATCAGGCTACCATCAGGCGGCTCCCTCCCCTCTGCTGATAGAGATAACAGCTATAAAAACACACTTTGAGGGGAAAACAGGAGGAGAGGTGTGTGGCCCGTCCCTGCCGGCAGGCTTGGCGCTAGGGGCAGCGGAGACCTCTGGCCTGCTCTGAGCTGCCCTCTGTTCCTGCGCTCTGTCGGCCATGCCTCGCATGGGCCATGCCAGCTGGCTTGGCCAGGCTCCGAAAGCTGCCTGTCTCATAAATGGAAACACCAGACAGGACGTTTGAAAGCCTGGCCATGGTTTCTGCATGGGACAAGGTTTTACTCAGGATACCCAGCAGGTCTTTCCTGTCCAACATATTTCATTGTCCGCTCTGTCTGTTTTCCTGTAAATCTCCTACCATTAAAGGGGCTATTGACCATGTCCTTGACCATGTTGGACCTTTCTGCACTGCTGCCTGGTCTTGGGGTGCTTTTATTTCTCATTTCATCTGCACAACCACAGACATCATTATAGATGAGAACGTGGAGGCCAGTGACCTACTCAAAGTCACAGAGGTTGTTAGCGGGTAGGAAAGTAGTTCAGGTCCCCAAATGTCTGGTCTAGTGCTTTTCTAAAGAGCTACATAATGCCCCTAGGGGAACAGCTGGGGTTATACGTGCAAGGGCCTTGGGGATGTGGGACTGGGGCTAGTTTACAGGGAGCCCTAAGTGAACTGGAAATTGGGTACTGTGCCGTGAATGGGAGGGACACTCATCCCTCCTCACTGATGCTGGGGCGACAGCAGCCTTCTGGTGGTCCTGGGAACCCAGCAGATAATTGCAGCCTCTGACCTCTGGAAGGAGACTTCCATATCAGAAGAGCATGGTCACCTCCCCCTACTTCCCAGAGCTGGCCAGTGCCGGTCCAGACAGGTGAGAACCAATGACATTCCCCGAGGACTCAAGGATGAGGCCAGGTTGTCTCTCCCCCTTCTTCTGTTAGTCAGGCCTCCCGCCTTGCTTAGACTCTCTGCAGGGCCTCCTTCCTCTTCATTTAGCATGGCGACTCACCCTGTAGCGTGGGCGACTGTAGTGGCCCCGTCCCCAGACTCACAGTGGGGCTGGGGTTGGCAAGATGCTAGGATGTTCTTTACCTGCATCCCTAAGAGCTGGTCTCATCTGGTCTCCTTCCCCTGTGATCCATCTGACTGTGTATTAGCAAGAGAGACTTCAGGTCTTCAAGAAATGAAACAGGCCGTGGGCTTTGCTTCATCTCCCCCATCCCGGGCTGAGCACCTGGCATGTAGTAAGGGCTCCTGTCGTTGTTCCTCTGATCTTCTTTATTCCTCACAACAATTCCAAAAGCCAGGTGTGACCCCCACCTCACAGTGAAGGGACCAGGCTTAAGGACAAGGCTGCCTGGTCACAGAAGTCAGTTGCAGTGTTGGGATTTGTAATGTGCACGTCTGTCCACTCTCAAAGTTGGGGTTTTTTCTACTAAACACCCTACTTGTCCCTCTGCTGTGCTGTTCATCCCAAACCAAGTTGATTTCTAGAGTTCCTCACTTCTATTAAAAAATTTTTTTTATTTTTAATTTTCTTTGTTGATTTGCAATGTTGCTTTTCAGGTGTAGAGTGAAGTGATTCAGTTATATATATATATATGTGTGTGTATATACACATGTATATATTCATTCTTTTCTCATATAGGTTATCCCAGGATATTGAGTAGAGTTCCCTGTGATATGCAGTAGATTCTTGTCGATTATCTGTCTTATATACAGTAGTGTGTGTTCATCCCAAGCTCTTGATTTATCCCTCCTCCCCATGTTTCCCCTTTGGTAACTATAGTTTGTTTTAGATACCAGACTCTCTGAAGGAGGCCCTGCAGAGAATCTAAGCAAGGTGGGAGGCCTGACTAACAAAACAAAATTTATTTCTGTTTTGTAAGTAAGTTCACTTGTTTCATTTTTTAAAAGATTAGATTCTACATGTGAATGTCATATGATATTTTTCTTTCTCTCAGATTTACTTCAATTAGTATGATAATCTCTGGGTCCATCCATATTGCTGCAGATGACATTATTTCATTCTTCTTTATGCCTAAATAATATTCCAGTGTGTGTGTGTGTGTGTGTGTGTGTGTGTGTGTGTGTTTTCCCCTATCCATTCCTTTGTCAGTGGACGTTTAGTTTGATTCTTTGCCTTGGTTATTGTCAACAGTGATGCTGTGAATATTCGGATGCATGTATCCTTTTGGATTATGGTTTTCTCTGGGTATATGCCCAGGAGTGGGATTGCTGGATCATATGGTAGTTCTCTTTTTAGTTTTTTAAGGAAACTTCATGTTGGAATTCCTCATTTTTATTAATTTTTAAATTTTTAATAGAAGGATAATTGCTTTACGGTATTGTGTTGGTTTCTGCCAAACATCTGCAAGAATCAGCCATAGGGACGCCTATGTCCCCTCCCTCTTGAACCTCCCTTCCACCTCCCTCCCCACCCCGCCCTCTAGGTGGTTACAGAGCCTCAGTTTGAGTTCTCTGAGTCCTACAGGAGATTCTTATCAGCTATCTATTTTCCATATGGTAATATATGCTTCCATGTTCAGTTCAGTTCAGTTGCTCAGCCGTGTCCGATTCTTTGCGACCCTATGAATTGCAGCACGCCAGGCCTTCCTGTCCATCACCAACTCCCGGAGTTCACTCAGACTCGCATCCATCGAGTCAGTGATGCCATCCAGCCATCTCATCCTCTGTCGTCCCCTTCTCCTCCTGCCCCCAATCCCTCCCAGCATCAGAGTCTTTTCCAATGAGTCAACTCTTCGCATGAGGTGGCCAAAGTACTAGAGTTTCAGCTTCAGCATCATTCCCTCCAAAGAAATCCCAGGGCTGATCTCCTTTAGAATGGACTGGTTGGATCTCCTTGCAGTCCAAGGGACTCTCAAGTGTCTTCTCCAACACCATACTTCAAAAGCATCAATTCTTCGGTGCTCAGCTTTCTTCACAGTCCAACTCTCACATCCATACATGACCACTGGAAAAACCATAGCCTTGACTAGACAGACCTTTGTTGGCAAGGTAATGTCTCTGCTTTTCAATATGCTACCTAGGTTGGTCATAACTTTCCTTTCAAGGAGTAAGCGTCTTTTAATTTCATGGCTGCAGTCACCATCTGCAGTGATTTTGGAGCCTAAAAAAATAAAGTCTGACACTGTTTCCACTGTTTCCCCATCTATTTCCCATGAAGTGATGGGACCAGATGCCATGATCTTCATCTTTTGAATGTTGAGCTTTAAGCCAACTTTTTCACTCTCCACTTTCACTTTCACCAAGAGGCTTTTTAGTTCCTCTTCACTTTCTGCCATAAGGGTGGTATCATCTGCATATCTGAGGTCCTTGATATTTCTCCCGGCAATCTTGATTCCAGCTTGTGCTTCTTCCAGCCCAGCGTTTCTCATGATGTACTCTACATGTAAGTTAAATAAGCAGGGTGACAATATACAGCCTTGACGTACTCCTTTCCCTATTTGTAGTTTAATTTTAAAACAATTTTGCCTTTCCATGCGCCTTCTGACACTTTCAGGGACTTGTTTGTTGCTGTTCAGTCTCTCTCGTATCCAGTTCTTTGCGACCATGAACTGCAGCACGCCAGGCTTCCCTGTCCTTCACTAACTTCCAGGATTTGCTCAAACTAATGTCCATTGAGTCGATGATGCCATCCATTTAGTGACTTACACCTGTAATCTCTCTCTCTCAAAATCCAACAATGGGGATAGGAGACAAAAATATATATTGAGCTCTAATATACTTGCTAACCATAATTTCAAGATTGGTTGTGCTTGGCATGTATGAGAGAGACAGAGACTGTGCGTGTGACTGTGAAAGTGTGTGTACGTATAATTTATAACAACAGTGTTTGGAAGTCTTTCTCTTAGCACTTGTGTTCAGCTTTGTGTATGAACTGGAGTCCCTTAGTGCCTGCATGTTCTTAGGACATTTTCTAGCAGTGTGATTCGTGATTCTGGGTTAGTCACTTCTCTTATTTCTTCTGTCTTATTCCATTAATTTACAATTACGGATGCCTTTGGCTCTTGCCTGGAAAATCCCATGGACGGAGGAGCCTGGTGGGCTGCAGTCCATGGGGTCACAAAGAGTCAGACATGACTGAGCGACTTCACTTTCACTTTGGCTGCAAGTAAGAAATCCATACCCAGATAATTTGAAACAGTGAGAAAATGTATTATCACAGGAGGTAAGAAAGCAAAAAGCATGGCAACTGCAGAAATAGTACAGTCAGGGCTCTCAGTCTCCTCCGGGTGACTCTGTGTCCTCAGACTAGCTTCCCTCGTGGTGGCAAGAACGCTGCGGCAGCAGCTCAAGGCACCCACTCCAGGTCCCACAGGATCCAAAGAGGGAGACGTTCTCTTTTCCTGCCTAGCTTTTGTTGAGGACAAAGAAAATTATTCTCATGAACAATTTCTCCTTCCCCACAACATGGCAGACTTTCTCTCACACATCATTGGGTAGAAGAGTGTCACATACCTGTACTTTATTTAACTTGGCCCAGTAAGGACCCACCTCCTAGGACAACCCCTCCTGAAGTAATGGCCACGTGAAAAAGGGAGGAACTTTTAACAACATTGTACTTTAATAGGAAGGAAGAAGGATTTAGGCTTACTGTACTGCATATGTGTTTTTGATGAGCCTGCATGCCATATCAATAAAAAGTAGTGTTGTGAATGGTATTGTTTGATAAGAGATAAAAGAAGAGAGATGCCAAAGGTAAACAAGAGAGGAAAAATCTAGTTCGTGCAGAGAATCGAAGAGAAGCCAGGGTGAGCAGCTGGCCTATATTTGGTCGTCGTCTTTGTCTTGGGAGGAGTTGGAGCTGCTTTCTAAAGAAAGGAAAAATACTATTGTCCAACGTGTTAATGAATTCCAGTCTCAGAAGTCTCCTCTTTCCCACAGCTATTTTCTTTCACTAGTTGAAAATGGTATTTAACTGCAGAAGTATTCTTAACACAGCTGGAGGTCTCTTAACCAAATAAAAAGCTTGGATTCCATTACTCTTGATGCGGGGAGAATGGAGCTGGAAAACTGTATTATGTATCTGTGTGTGTAAGTTTAAATATCTCTTTATGAAAAGCACACGCGTACACTTGTAAGAAACCATATAAAAGCTATGGCAATCCTAGCCAAGAAAAAGAGGAAAAGAAAAAACTTGGCTTCTTGAAGCTTTTAACTAGAACTAAAAATAATCTTCCTAAGACCATGTTTGATACATTACTCAGGAAAAAATGTACTCTGTGTATCCTGAATGATTTTGGAGTTCATTTTCACAGTGTATGATTTTAATAAAGGTCCCTGTTGTATCTGATGGTGTTTTATGTTATTTGGGTCTTAGATTTTTGTGCCAGCCACTTGATACGGCATTTTCAATGTAATAGGTGACAACTGCAAAATTACCTGTCTTTAGAAGCAGAAAGGAAGGAACGGTTCTAAAAGGGAATGCTTATTTACGTTAACTCGTTGATTACTCCTTATAGTTTGAAGAGATTCAGGGGGTTTGCTGATCATTAGGTATTTTTCCTAGATCTAAAGCAAATCACTTCGAAGGGAGGGTGTCCATCTGCCAGTAGAACTTGTCATATCAAATCCTTAGACTTCAGGGAAGCCAGAGAAGGCAGGGAGAAATTTTGGAGTTCTTCCTCTGGTGTGAAAAACAGCAGTTTCTGTTTTCACTCTTCTTGGCCTTGTATCAAGTTTGACTCTGAATCTCAGGAAGCTATGCTCCATTATTTATCATCGGCCTACTAAACTCTGATGTTTGCCAGTCTCTGATCTGACACTTAGTATCCACTGATCCAAATGAACATTTCTTCCTTTCTCAGAGGCTGACATTTTTCTCTCATGTCTCTCAAAAAGGGGGTCTTCCTTGAGGTGACCTGAGTATTTTCTTTGAAGTTGAGACCAAAAGTAACTATTTGGAAGCCTCTCTGGGGGGTTTGTAGTGCAAACCTGGACCACCGAAGGTTGAAGTGGTAAGTGTACTGATTTCAGCTGGTTTCTTGGGGGTCAGAAGTCCTTAGTGCATCCCCAGCACCATGAGCCTAGTGCTTCTGTTAACTTCCTCATGCAAAGCCCTTCTTTGTCCTGAGTTCTCCAGGCTTCTGAGCAAACAGTGGGCTCAAACTGGGCTGGTTGTATAGGGTAGTCCCAGAGCCTTGAGAAAGAAGCTGCAGAAAAAAACAGCCCAATTATGTATGCAGCATCTTTTCTAAGGCTCACAAGGGTCCTTTCTGTGAATATGTTTGCCACATAAACTGTTGCGTGAATAATTTAAGGCTGCTGGAAGCTTCTGCCCTCTCTGCATTTCTCATGCCCTTCTGATTCTTCTTTGGCTTTGAAGGAAATACTGGTTTTCAGCAAGGAGTCAATCCACCTGCTGTGTCCTTTCATGACACATTTTTGGGAACAGTCACGGCCGGCTCTGGAGACGCTAGGTTTCCACAACAGCCCTGCGATGTGAATACTCTTAGGACCTTCATGTCATAGGCGTGGAAGCAGAGCCAGGGTGGGGTGAAGTCACCGAGCTGGCGAGGGCGGTCTGGGCCGGGGCTTGAGTGTTGGGGGTCCCAAGCCCATGCTTCTCTGCAGACCCCCGGGGCGGTTTCAGGATGGTGATGCTCTCTGACAGCGCTTTCGAGGGGATCCATATTGCTAAGGGGGTGTTGGTGCTATTTCTGGGCTCTTGCCTGCTGTTAGGCGCGTCTGTTCCACCTCCTGCCTACTTTTTTCCCACTGAGACAGCACATTCTAAACAGACCAACCGAAACTGTGAGGCTAAGAGTCTGAAGTCCCCCCAAAGCTCCCTGTTTGTGTGCAGAGCTTTGTACCCCCTGGAGAAGTTGCCGTGTACCATCCTATTTGGCGGTTTTATTTTAGTAGGGCTGCTTCTGGGTGTTGGGACTGAAATCCCAAGTTGGGATCTGGCTGGCCCAATTTGGCCCGCAGAGTGGCTCTGGTAAGGTGGTGACTTCTCCAAACCCTTGGGCCTGGGGAGGGCTGTGCAGCCTTGCCCCCTTCGGGGGCCTGGGGTCCTTCCTACAATTCTCTTCTTTCCCCACGGCCCAGTGTCCCCTGCCCCACCCTGTGGTTCGATTCTGCCTCATTTGTCATTGTGGTGGGAAGGATCTAGAGCCCAGGACAAAAGTACCGGGCGACACTGAGTACTGTGGGCTTTGGCCTGTTTGTTTCACAGAGATCAGGGCTGGAATGCCACATTATAAATCTCCCATGTCTGGCAGCTGCCTTCTCTGGCCAATAAACAGATAAGCCTTGAACCCAGGGGCAGGGAATTTCCATCCTCGGAGTCACCAGGACCCAGACACGTCCTTCTGGCTTCCAGTGATCTTTCTTGCCCCAGCCTTTCTTTATTCTGGCTCTTCTCCTGCACTCTTTCCAAACACATGCAAGGGAAACACTAAAAAATAAGTAATCCCAAAGTTCTGTGGAACTGGAGGATAAAAGCACAACAGAGATTCAAAAATCTTGTGTCTCTTCTTTTCATTGCTTTTTACTCTCAAGGATGGTACAGTTATGCTGAGAAAACTGTTAAGACAGGAGGAACATTTTAATTTTCTTGTGTCTCACCTGTAAGTGTTCTGGGTGCCACGTAATGTCGTAAACAGCAGGCTGGGAAGAGGCCCCAGCCCTGACCTTGACTCTGACCAGCCTTGAGATCCAGGCCACACCTCCAACCCTCTCTGGTTCAGTTCAGTTCAGTCGCTCAGTAGTGTCCAACTCTTTGCGACCCCATGAACTGCAGCACGCCAGGCCTCCCTGTCCATCACCAACTCTTGGAGTTTACTCAAACTCATGTCCATTGAGTCAGTGATTGAGGCCACACCTCCAACCCTCTCTGGTGCGCAGGTGTTTTCCGACCATAATCTGAGAGGTTTGGCCTAGAAGGTGTCTAAGGTGTCTTTCAGCTCTGATGTTCTGTTGTTTGAGTTGAGGAGATACTAAGTCCATGGAGATGGCTTGCTACGAGCTGGTCCTTGGGTTACCCTGACCTCTCTATATGCAAATGATGGAACACTTGGGTAAGTAGTGTTTATTGTAAGCCAGGCACTGTGCTCAGGAATAATAAAGCATAGTCTTTGTAGCTTGTAAAGTAATAATAATAGATGATAATGTGGGCGAGGTGGGAGGAGTGCCCTCCCTAGGTCACAGTGAATTGGGGCAGTTGCTGTTGGAGGACAGTTATCAGAGTCCTAGATTTAATTTCACTCCTACCATTTGTAGACAGCTGCTGTCTCAGCCATCTTCTTGCTTTTGGCAGTGGCACCCCAACTTTCCCTATGGCCACCCTTTCTCATTGAACCGATGGCCTCCCTGTGAGGAAGGCCTGGCCCAGTAGAACTCACATCTGTTGGCCACGGTCAGTGTCTAAGAAACGGGCCATCGGCTCCAGTTCTTTGCTGGAACTGTAAGGACAGAGGCTCCCCTTTCCTTTTGGGGTTGCCGGTTGGAGGAATGTACACCTGACGCCTTTGGCGTCTTCACTGTGACATGGGATGGACCTGCCGAGGATGAGATTGAAGCCGCGGAAAGCAGAGGAGATGGAAGAGGCTTCTGATGGCCTTATCAGCCTAGCTGAGTCCAGAACTGAAACTCAGGCTTGGACTTGTCAGTTTCATGGGCCGGAGATCCCTTTTCCCTATTGGAGTTCTGGGTTGCATTTGTGTTCTACAGTGGTCACAATCACTGATGCTCCTTGGACACTACTGTATATCTGCCACATCCTTTGGGCAGCTCTTCATCCTGTGGGTTCAATCAGTTAGGATGTGTTTGCCTTCAGGATCACATGCAAAGCAGCCTGTACAGTAGGATGCTTATTCATGTCCTGTAATAAGAACCCCAGGGCCCCATGGGTCCAGGGTTGGTATCTGGTGTCATCAGAGGCCCAGGGTGTGAGGGTCCTGGCTCCCTTGGCTCTCAGCATGGTCTTGAGTTTGTTCCCTCATGGCGCAAGGTTGCAACCCTAGAAATCACCTCCTCGCACAACTGCTGTATTCCAAATGGAAATTTCTCCCCAAATTCCCTCATAGTCTTGGGTGGTTGGAATCCTATTAGCAGCCCTTTAGCAGACTTTCCTTATGTTTCAGGTAAAAAAAAAAAAAAAAAAAAAAGCCTGCCATGGGTTAAAGGTGGGAAAGACAGATTTCATTCAGTACTATGACAGTAGGAGAGAGAGACTTGTGTATCCATAGAACTGGACTCAACTCTGATCCAGATAGAGGTGGCTGGGTGTTTTAAGAGAAGAATGAGTAGGGGCTTGAGTGTAGGCAGGGAAAATCTCAGAAACTAGGCTGCTTAATCAGCAGCCCGCACCCATGAGGCCACATGGATTTGCTGTGTGGTACTGGTGGAAGCTAGGTTCCTAGTATCCCACAGAGCCTGGGAGACCAGGGTGCTCCTGATGATTGCCTTAGAAGGGAATGGCTCTCAGGTCCTTGAGAAAGACACTCCTTAGTAATAGGAGATACATATATTGGGTTGGCCAAAAAGTTAGTTTCGGTTTTTCTTTCATAAAACCCAAGCAAATTTTTTGGCCAACCCAGTACATCTCAAAGGAACAGAAGAAGGACTTAAAATTGCAAGAGATTTTTTTTTTTTTTAATAAATGCTTTAAGAAGAGGGAGATCAAGGCCCTATCAGGCTGTTGACAGAGACAAATGGCAAATTCTTTTGGCAGCTTTGAGTCTTTTCTGATCAGAACTTACAGGGCACTGGGTCCACCCAGGGACATGTCCACAGGCTGCTAGAAGCCTCGTTAGAGTTGGTTCATGTCCTTTAACGGGATGCAGGGGTAAGATCGTTTGTGCTAGAAGCTGGAGTGTTTTCAGTACAAGGTCCTCTTCTCCACCAGGCCTCAGAGCAGCTTGACAAAAGCTTCAGCGAGAAGAGGTCTTTGTCATTTCCTTAGCCAGAATTGCCTTATTATTTTTAAAATAAAGTTTAATTGAAATGTTTAATTTACAGTGATGTATTAGATTCTGCTGTACAGCAAAGTGAATCGGCTATATGTATATATATATATCTCCTCTCTTTCGGATTTCCTTCCCATTAAGGCCACCACAGAGCATCGAGTGGAGTTCCCTGTCCTCTACAGTAGGTTCTCATTAGTTATCTGTTTTAAACATAGTATCAATAGTGTATGTATGTCAATCCCAATCTCCCAGTTCATCCCACCCTCTTGATATCTGTGTTTGTTCTCTCCGTCTGTGTCTCTTTCTGCTTTGCAAGTAAAGGCCATCTATACCATTTTTCTAGATTTCACGTGCATGCATTAATACATAACGTTTGTTTTTCTGACTTACTTCCCTCTGTATGACAGTCTCTAAATCCATCCAAGTCTTTCCAAATGACCCAGTTTCATTCCCTTTTATGGCTGAATACTATTCCATTGTCTATATGCACCACATCTTCTTGATCCACTCCTCTGCTGATGGACATTTAGGTTGCTTCCATGTCCAGGCTATTGTATATAGTGCTGCACCGAACACTGGGGTGCATGTCTCTTTGAATTTTGATTTTGTCCAGGTAAATGCCCAGGAGTGGGATTGCTGGGTCATGTGGTAGTTTTATTTTTGTTTTTTTTTTTTTTAGGGAACCTCCATACTGTTCTCCATAGCGGCTGTATCAGTTTACATTCCCAACAACAATGTAGGAGGATTCCCTTCTCTCCACGCTCTAGCATTTATTGTTTGTAGATGTTGTGATGATGGCTTTCTGACTGGTGGGAGGTGGCACCTCATTGTAATTTTGATTTGCATTTCTCTAATAATTAGTGATGTTGAGCATCTTTTCATGTGCCTGTTGCCCATCTGGATGTCTTCTTTGGAGAAATGTCTATTTAGATCTTCTGCCCATTTTTAGATTGGACTGTTTTTTTGATATTGAGCTGCATGAGCTATTTGTATATTTTGGAGATTAATCCCTTGTCAGTTGAACCTCCCATTCTGAAGGTTGTCTTTTTGTCTTGTTTATGATTTCCTTTGCTGTGCCAGAGCTTTTAAGTTTAATTAGGTCCCATCTGTTTACTTTTGTTTTTATTTTGATTATTCTAGAAGGTGCATCATAAAAGATCTTGCTGTAATTTATGTCAAAGAATATTTTGCCTATGTTTTCCTCTAAGAGTTTTACATTGTCTGGCCTTACACTTAGCTCTTTAATTCACTTTGAGTTTAACAGCCCATGATAATTAAGCCACCACCAAAAGCCCCAGGCTTAGACTGTGGTGAAACAAGTGTGATTCTTGTTACTAGTGTCGAGTCTGACCTTAGACTCAAGATCCACCTCCTGGATCCTAATCCATTGAGAGCTGGAAAGAGCCTTTTCTCTGAGTCCAAGACCAGGAGGAAGGCGAACAGAATCAGGCTTCTGTGGGCAGGAAGAGGGAACAAGGAGTGGATTTCAGCTCTGCCACTGGGTCTGCTGCTAACTCCCCGGCTCTGGGAGGTGGAGGGCCCATTGGTGTTCGTCTTCACCATATTTTCTCCATAGATATGCTCAACAGGAAAACTGGCCTAACGAGTATCATCCTGAGCTTTCAGGACAGCTCAATGTAACCTCAAAAAACACAGAATGGTGGAGTGAGGGAGTTTTTCCTTCTGGTTTGGCAGAAGAGCAACATGTAGTGGTCACAAGTCAGGGTAATAAGGGTAAAGTTATTCAATCTGCATCTTGTTTACAAGCCAGACGATCCACAGGGCTCACTTGGAACTTTTCTCCCTCTCTTCACTTCCAACATCCTGCCCTGTAATAACCATGGACAGGTTTGGAAATAACTGGGCTTGGCCTCAGACAGGTGTTATTTTCAGACAGGAATCAAGTGATGGATGGAGTGTATGGGGTGGGGGCAAGATGGAATCCCCATCAACGGGCAAGTAGTAGGATTTTCTTAAGTTGAATTCTACAAACTGTCTAGCAGATGTGTCCTTGGAAAATAAGGTATTTTTTATTTGAATTAACAGAGCTTAGTTTTTAACAGAATCTGACAGGGACTCTGTAAACAATTTGGGGACTCATAGCTACTTTTGATACACCAACTGAAGAGTCTAAATACCAGATGTGTATGGACAATAATAGACTTACTCTAAACAAACATTTAAAAATAAATGATGAGTCATCAAAAAATTGAAGAACAGTTTCATGTTGTGGGTGGTGTGTGGTGGTTGCGTTAAGTGCCGGGCTGTGAGTGACAGCTGGTGAGGTCTATGTGGCTAATCCAGACAGTAAAAATGGAAGGGCCGATGGCAATGGACTTTGCAGGGCTCTCCTGGGAATCTCCCAGGAGACACACACATTGTGACTGGTTCCCTTACTTGTTGTCATGGACAAAACTCATTTTCTAGAGTACTGGATTAGCCTACCAGGCTCCTCCCTCCATGGGATTCTCCAGGCAAGAGTCCTGGAGTGGGTTGCCATTTCCTTCTCCAGGGGATCTTCCCAACCCAGGGATCGAACCCGAGTCTTCTGCATTCCAGGCAGATGCTTTAACCTCTGAGCCACCAGGGAAGCCCCATAATTGGGCAAGTATCTATTAAATAGCCCATTCAATAACATGTATCATGGAAGGAAACAGTAAGATCATCCAAAATCAAAAAGCATTTGAGTTGGATGAAGTCTTTTATGACCATGGTGTTTGTTTGGACTTAAAATATCCAAATTCTAGAAATACTGATATTTGGCATGACTCAGATCATGAGCATTCTGAGTAAACTAATATAGTATTTGTTTATTTTTCTTAAATTTTCACTTCCTTAGTAGCTCAGCTGGAGAAGGCAATGGCATCCCACTCCAGTACTCTTGCCTGGAGACTCCCATGGACGGAGGAGCCTGGTGGGCTGCAGTCCATGGGGTCGCTGAGTCGGGCATGACTGGGTGACTTCACTTTCACTTTTCACTTTCATGCATTGGAGAAGGAAATGGCAACCCACTCCAGTGTTCTTGCCTGGAGAATCCCAGGGATGGTGGAGCCCGGTGGGCTGCTGTCTGTGGGGTCGCACAGAGTCGGACACAACTGAAGTGACTTAGCAGCAGCAGCAGTAGCTCAGCTGTAAAGAATCCGCCTTTTAGCAAGAGACCCCGGTTCGATTCCTGGGTCAAGAACATCCCCTGGAGAAGGGATAGGCTACCCACTCCAATATTCTTGGTCTTCCCTGGTGGCTCAGATGGTAAAGAACCCGCCTGCAGTGTGGGAGACCTGGGTTTGATCTCTGGGTTGAGCAGATCTCCTGGAAGAAGGCACGGCAACTCACTCCAGTGTTCTTGCCTGGAGAATCCTATGGACAGAGAAGCCTGGTGGGCTACAGTGCATGGGGTCACAGAGAGTCAGACGGGACTGACGTGACTAAGCCCAGCGCATAGTTGATTTATAATGCTGTGTTAGGTATACAGCAAAGTGATTCAGTTACGCACATACATGTCAGTATTTGCTTTCTGAGTGGAGATTTTCAGACATTACATAGCATGATTTCTCTACACTAGGCTAGAGGTTGGCAAACTTCGGGCCTCTGGCTTCAGCTGGTCACTTCTGGCCCACTGTCTATCTTTGTATGGCTCCTGAGCTAGGTATGGTTTTACACTTTTTTTTAAATTATTTTTTATCTACTTAGTTATTTATCTGGCTGTGCTGGGTCTCAGTCATGGCATGTGGGATCTTTTCATTGTGGCATGCAAACTTCTTAGTTGCGGAGTGTGGGATCTATTTCCCTGAGCAAGGATTAAACCCAGGCTCCCTGCATTGGGAGCACAGAGTCCTTCCTAATCACTGGACTACTAGGGAAGTCCCATGGTTTTCACATTTTTAAGTGTAAAAAAAAACTTCTGTGACACAAGAATGGTAAGAAATTTGTATATCAGTGTGTGCAAACTGGCTCACAGCCCTGGTTGGTGTTGGGAATTGTGTGTAGTTGTTTCTGGGCTGGAATGGTCTAGATGAATGGTGTTCCAGGCTGAGGGCCTCACAAGGCAAAAATACCTATTCACTGGCTTTTTATCACAAAAGATCGCCATCCCCACCCTGAACCCTTTTAGTGGCTTCCCGTATTTTCCTCTTCCCCTGTGAGAGGTCCTTCCTCTGGGGTCGTCACCCCATGGCTGAGTGCCCATGAGCCCTGTGGGCTCTTTCCCAGTCCCAGAGTCCCAGTTTCCCAGGGTTAAGCCTGAGCGAGCCATCCTCTCAGCGCGTCTCTAAAGCGAGTGAGCTAGCAGGACTCCAGGGAGGATGTGCCCAGCGCACGGTCAGATGGGCAGTGCCAGGGGCATAGCCCATTGACTTCCCGGTGCTTTGCCTGTGACAGCACCACCAGCCTTTGACTTTCTGTTTTCCTTTTGCTTCAGGCTGTACACTATTTGATTTGCATGTTTATATATTTTAATCTTTTAAATTTCCTTGTAATTTATGGGGATAGGATGAGATGGGCTAAGGCTGAGCAGGAGGGCTCCAGGGGCACTGACTGGTTTACTCATTCATTCATTCATGTATTCATTTTTGCCCCCAATAAACACTCACTGGATATGAGCCTCGGTAGACCTCAGGGGGCTCACAATCTGGTTGGGGAGTAAAACACATAAGCAGGTAAATTGCAGCAGGATGTTAGCAAACGGCAGCTGTACTGGATTTGTACGCAGTACACAGATGGCACACATGAGAGTCTGGTTTACTCTGCAGATGCTGGGGTTAAGGGCATGTTTTGAGGCGGTCATACCTGACTTGGGACTTAAAGGACAATGGGATGATGTGGCTGGGCTCTCAAAGAAGACCAGCATTTCAGGCCAAGGACACTGAAGAAGCAATGGTACCAAATCATAAGATAGTCCACGCATGGGAGAATTTCCTTGAGTTCATTCTTGCTGAAGAAGAAGTTTCAACATAGGCTGAGAGGGAAGAAGATGTAGCTAAAGGTTGGAGGGAACTCAGGTGTGAAGAGATGCCCCAGGCCAGGGCAGTTTAGTCCAAATGATGCCATCAATACATTTCAGGCTGGCATTCAGTCATTTTGGTTCTAACGCAGCGAGTTCTCTAAGTCTGGCTGAATATCTTTATTGCACCTCAGTGAAGTATGATTGCTTTGTCGGGTTTGTTCGTACATTGTGATTTTGTCCTAATTCATTCCTATGTTGAATAATTCATTCAACTGATATTTATCGATGGCCAGCTTTGTGCTTGGGACTGTTTCCAGGACTGAAGGTAGAGCAGTGAGCCATAGAAAACCTTTGCCTCGTGGAGCGTCCATTCTAACTGGCACCCACTGGCTATTTGTGGCTGTTCATTGTTTGGCTTCACAGGAGGTTTGGGGAACCACACAAGCCTGCCTCTTGGTCTCTTTTCTTTTGGGCACAGTCATTTTAGTGTGTCCTCTGTGTGGCCACCAGGAGTCATGTTATTAAGCTATTTTGCACCCGCATCCCTGATCTATCAAAAGGATATAATCGTGGCTTCTTTGAACTCACACAAAGAACAGTGTCAGAGGTTGTGCAGATGGGGGTGGAATTCCACCAGGGCATATACACTGAAACAGGAAAGAGGAATTCCCGTGAATTCCCAGCCATCATTCATTCAGGCAGCAGCTCCCACATGTTTTTGGCTGGAGCTCTCACAAAGAACACTTTAGAACCAAAACGGAAGTTTCACAGAGTTATGGAAGTGCTGCCCTGATACTTTCTATTCTGTCCTGATTTATTTACAAATGCAGGTAGAGACCCGCTCAACTGATTTCATAACCCACTGTGATTGGGTCGTGACCTCCAGGCTAAGAATCTGGCATGAAGACTAACATTCCTTGCTGGCTGGTACAGGGTTTCAACTGCCTTTATTTCTCCCAGTTCTCACTAAGTACTTGCTGATGGGTTGTTTCAGCAGCTCCTCAGCCTTTAATAAGCCCAGCAACTGTGCATAAGCGCAACCACAGATCCCTCAGGCTTTGTGTGGCCGAGGAATCCTAGCCATCTACGCCCCCCACGTGCCCTGTGCCTCATGTGGTGACCCTGGTCATAACTGCTCCAGTTGGGCATTAAATGGAGTCAGAACCGTCCTTCCAGAGGGTCTCGCTCTCAGCCCTGAAGAAACGGTCGTGACCTGACACCTGCCCCAGGGGAGACTGCTTGTGTCGCGTGCTCTGCTTGGGGTATGCAGATTCTTCTATGGGTTTCAGATGTGGGTGAGGAGGTGGAAAATTGAGAAATGTTTATCTTCTCTATTCCAGTGGCATACAGGAGATTTAGCCAGAAAATCCAGGATAAGGAGAAAAGGTGGCAATCAAATACACGTTTCTATGGGGTTCACCAACCCCAGGGTGTTAAAGCATTTCATGTTGTTCGTTTTAATAGAGAACAATTTACCTCATTCTGCTGTTCGCTCCTGGGCTGACCTTGGGCGTGATGGCCTGCCTCTGAAAGGGTGATGGATGAATTTCTCCCTCAGCCTTGCTTAGCATTCCAGCAGGCAGTGTTCCCTCTTTTTTTTTTTTTTTAAACAGCTGCAGCAGTCCTATGGACAGAGCAGTGACGATTCAGGCTGGCTTTCTTTTAAATAGGCGTGCTTCTTGACTTCTCGAGGCGGGGTGAGGAGGTGGTGCTTTGGAGGGAATGTCCTGTTAGCTTTAACTCTCAGACCTGAAGTCTTACTGATTATATTTATTCATTCATTTAGTAAGTATGTTCGAGCTCTGACCTGTCATGGGAAGCCCTTGGGTTAGTCAGTGTGCAGGTGAGAGCAGGATCAAGAAAGGACCAGCTTCCAAGAGGGGATGGGGCTGAATCTGTGTCTTTGTGGGAGCTCAGAGTGTGTTGGTATATAAGGGTGAGGGATCGGAGTGGCTAGGAGAGAGCACAGATGTGCGCCACGCAGGAACACTCGGGAACAGGTATGGTGCGATGCCTAGCCCACTGTCTGCCATTCTGATGGGCCTGCATGGCTACCACATGTATATAACCGTGCGCTATGTCAGCACCTGCTGCTTGCCAGACTGCACCCATAGTGATCTCCAGCCAGAGAAGTCCACGGTCACACTTTCCTCTGGTCAGAAAACCCAGATATATTGGTATTAAGGAAAGAGTCTTTTGTCCAAGAATCTGATGTGACCGCCTCAAAGAGTCCTGCCAGGTTATTACTTCCACTGAGTTAGAACCATGAGACTGTTATTACAACTTCCTTCCCAGTAAGCAAGAAAACTAGTCCTGTCATGTTATGTATCTTGATATATATATTCCTTAGGATTACGCTTGGGTCAAAGATCAGAAAATCCAACAGGCTCAGGTCGAAGTTTGTTTCTCACTCGTGTGAAAGTCAGTTAGGCAGGCCAGGCTGGGATGGAAAGCCTTGGGATCTGGTCTTTCCATCTGGTTACTTCCCTGTGCATGGCCTCTGTGACTTACTTTAACTCACGCCCCAAGATGTCCATTCCAGCTCCAGCCATCACATCTGCATTCCAGCCAGTGGGAAGGTGATGGAGAGATAAAAGAAGGACATGGATTTTTCTATTATGAAGCACTCCCCAGAGGTGTACATTATACTACTCTACCTACCACTTCTACACATATCCTGTGGTCAGAGCCTTGTTCACATGGCCACACTTGGCTCAAGGTAGGCTAAGATACATCGGTTCTCATCTGGGCAGCCATGTGCCCAGTTGCACACTTCTTACAGGACTCTGTAGGGCTTCCCTTGTGGGTGAGCTGGTAAAGAATCCGCCTGCAATGCAGGAGACCTGGGTTCAGTCCCTGGGTTGGGAAGATCCCCTGGAGAAGGGAAAGGCTACCCACTCCAGTATTCTGGCCTGAAGAATTCCATGGACTGTATAGTCTGGAGTCACAAAGAGTCGGACACGACTGAGTGACTTTCACTTTCACTTTATAGGACTCTGTTACTGAGGGAAAGAGAGACCTGATATTGAGGGACCACTGGCAGTGATGTTTGGCTGTTTGGCTGTTTAAATAAGCAAGAGTCTTCCTTCCCAGGAGCCCTAAAAATCAAATGTGCTGTTGCAGTCCACTCCCAGCCCACTGCTTCCTGTGTACCCTTGTGATGCCACAGGATACGAATGAACTGGCCTAACGACAAGAAGTCAAGTTCTGACCAGACCTGTTGGTCTTCACTTGGTCACCAGAGGTGTATTTAATGCTCCCAGTGACCTAAGGCATATGAACCTGGGGTCTGAGAGGGGCACACCCTGACCTTCACATCAAGGTTGAGGAAGATCTGCTCTAGGAAGAGATCAGATACAAGTAGAGAGAGAAAGAAGGAAAAAAAAGAAGGACGCAGTCTGGGGTGAAGGTGGCCCCTCCCCTCCATCATGTATTGAGTTGGTCAAAAAGTTCGAGTTTTTCTGTGAGATGGTACAAAAACCCGAACTTACTGTTTGGCCAGCCCAATATGTGTGCGGCCTGGCTTCCTTCAACCACATCCAATTCTCAGCCCTGCCATCCTGTGACTAGGGAACCACTCTGACCCTACAGTGATTTCTGCAGATACCTAAGCTCGTTCCTAACATGGATATTACTAGTGTAACTCTCAAAGGACCATGTGGTTTTAAATCCATTATAGTCTCCTGGGTACTAGGAATATATTTGGAATGTAGCAGCTTTCTCAACTGTAAAATCTCATTCCCAGGAGAAGTGGTGTACTGGGGCTTGGCTTAAGGGGAACAAATTCTTTCAATTACTTTTTCCAGATGCCTTGTTTTTTCTGTGTTGTTGCTTCTGTAACTGAAATAGTCTAATGTATTTTAAGCTATTTTCTTTTCTCTGTAAAACATCTGCCAGCAGGGTCCTGTGCTTGTTAGAAAAATCAGCCTGTTTTCAGACATTTAGGTCTGATACATTAACACAGAAGAAAATTGGAGACAGGGAAGGCCCTGGAATGGGCATTTGGTCCATCTGAGCCAGGTCTGTCCTATGTTTAAAGGCCTCCAGTCTCACTTTGATGAATTAGGCTAGCACCTAACAGTCTTTATTTCAAGGAGATTCTTTGGGTTTGCCAATTAGTTAAGATTTTTATTACATCATGGGGGGCTGTAAAAAGTTACTGATTTTGGTCAGTCTTTTTTTTTTTTTTCCTTTTTGGCCACTGTGCTGTGCTTAGTTGCTCAGTCATGTCTGACTCTTGGTGACGCCATGGACTGTGTGGCCCGCCAGGCTCCTCTGTTCGTGGGATTTCCCAGGCAAGAATACTGGAGTGGGTTGCCACACCCTCCTCCAGGGGATCTTCCCCACCCAGGGACCGAGCCCAGGTCTCCCGCACTGCAGGCAGATTTTTACCATCTGAGCCTCCAGGAAAGCCCAAGAAGGGATAGGAGTGGGTAGTCTAGCCCTTCTCCAGAAGATCTTCCTGACCCAGGAATCGAACCAGGGTTTCCTGCATTGCAGGTGGATTCTTCACCAACTGAGCTACCAGGGAAGCCCCTTTTTGGCCACATGGCGAGGCATTAGGGATCTTAGTTACCTGACCAGGAATTGAACCTATGCCTCCCACACAGAGCCTTAACCACTGGGATGCCAGGGAAGTCCCAATTTTGGTCATTCTTAATAGGTTTGCTTACGCTTTGATTCCATCTTTCTTTTAGATACTTATCCTGAGTTGGTTAGAATCTCTAGCTTGGCCCCATGTGAGAGAACTGACCATCCCCGAATGTAATTTATTCTTACAGGCCAGTTGATATCTGGACAGGATGGATCCATCTCTATCATTTATTACGTGCTAGTAGTCTTCATTATAAAATATAAAGCTTTCTTCTCAGGCAGCTTAAGAGCTGTAGTTGAATGGACTGGATGGATGTTGAGCACTGGAGTAGGAATTTAGCTTATGCCGAAGAAGGGCAGCTTTTCTATTGTAACAGGGAGATTAGAAGCTGCAGATATGTTTAAAGAACAGAGAAGAAAGTTGAGAAACCTTTATTCTACCCCTTTTCGTTTCTTTGTTTCTCTCTCATTTCTCATACACACACCCACCCCTGGAAGCCTTTATTTCTCTCTAAAGCGGGAAGCAAGGTCACCTGCCAGACTGAAAAAGCAGGTGATAGGAGAGGGTGGCTTTGAGGAGAGTGCTGAAGGCTGGCATCGCTGTTGCGATTGACGGGGGAGAGAGCTGACTTTTGTGACACATGAAAGAGCTGGTGGAGAGGGTGTGGAGAAGAGGGAACCCTCTTACACTGTTGGTGGGAATGCAAACTAGTACAGCCACTGTGGAGAACAGTGTGGAGGTTCCTTAAAAAACTGGAAATAGAACTGCCATACGACCCAGCAATCCCACTGCTGGGCATACACACTCAGGAAACCAGAATTGAAACAGACATGTGTACCCCAATGTTCATTGCAGCACTGTTTATAATAGCCAGGACATGGAAGCAACCTAGATGTCCATCAGCAGATGAATGGATAAGAAAGCTGTGGTACATATGCACAATGGAGTATTACTCAGCCATTAAAAAGAATGCATTTGAATCAGTTCTAATGAGGTGGATGAACTGCAGCCTATTATACAGAGTGAAGTAAGTCAGAAAGAAAAACACCAATACAGCATATTAACACATATATACGGAATTTAGAAAGATGGTTAACGATGACCCTACATGCGAGACAGCAAAAGAGACACAGATGTAAAGAACAGACTTTTGGACTCTGTGGGAGAAGGTGAGGGTGGGATGATTTGAGAGAATAGCATTGAAACATGTATATTACCATATGTGAAACAGATCACCAGTCCAGGTTCAATGCATGAGACAGGGTGCTCAAAGCTGGTTCCCTGGGACAACCCTGAGGTATGGGATGGGGAGGAAGGTGGGTGGGGGGGTTCGGGATGGGGGATACATGTACACCTGTGGCTGATTCATGTCAATGTATGGCAAAAACCACCACAATACTATAAAGTAACTAGCCTCCAATTAAAATAAATTAATTTTAAAAATAAAAGAAGAGCTGGGCAGGGTTGAAGTTGAGATGCTGAGTTTTTCTGTGGAAACAGTCAACGTCTTGGTGGGGAGAAGGAGAGAAGACAGATCTCTGGTTAGATCTGGGGCTGGTGTATTGTTGACATATTTATTAAAAGGCAGGGGGTTTGAAAGTATGAGAACATAGTTGGAGTTACAGCTCACTGATTCTTTCATCCATTAAGCAAATATTTATGAAGCAACCTTGGGAGGCAGGGTGGCTGGATAGGGAGGAGGGTGATTTCAGAAATAAATGGATACTTTTGGAGAAAATGGAGCAGTTGGGAGATGAGAAACCTCAGGGAGTCAAGGACCAAGACAGGAAGGGAGGGTATGAACAATCTGGAAGGATGACAGTGGAAGCCAAGGTGTGAATAACCCTGTACGTGTGCCAGGCATCATTCTAGCTTCTTGGTAGAAACTAACTCATTTAACTCTCCCTGCAACTGTATGAGAAAAGACTTCACACTTTCCAAGCTTGGAAAAATTAAGTAACTTGTTCAGTATCGAGCTGGAATTCTGAACCCAGATAGTCTAGCGTCAAAGCCCAAGCTTTCTGCATTGTACCTACACTGCCTCTAGGAAGCTGTGGTCAGAGTGGGTGCAGAATGTCAAGGGTAAGGTGGTTCCAGGTGATTACCCAGCACTGGGGACATCCATCGGAGAAAGTGGCTAAAGCCCAGTGTGGACGAATGTCCCTGGAAGCAAGATGGAAGAAACATTATCCACGTGGTTCCTGCAGGGAGAGAAGACTGGGCTGAAAACATTCAGGAGTGTAGGCCAGTGGATGACAAACGATGAGCTGGAGATGGTGATGCAGTCAGATGGCCTGAGTCTGAAAGCTCCAGGTTATTACATGTGAGTGGAGGAGAATTAGTTCAGAAATGCCATTATTGGAGGAAAAAGCCAGTCCCTCCTCCCAGCCCTGCAGCCTGAGGGACTGGGAAGCTGTGTTCCTGGGGACAGGCCAGGCCTCAGCTTAGCAGGCAGATGGGAGGAGGATTCTCCCCGTAAGGTGAATATGTTTGAGGGTTTATTTTCTGCTCCACTGAGTTCCAGGGATGTGGGAGGAAGGGAGGGTGTGGGGAGCCTGGATCCAAGCATCAGAACACAGACAAGATGGGAACAAGAGCAGGGGCAAGGACGGGAGGTGGAAGGGGCCAATGTTTTGAGTGATAACAGGCCTGGGTGGACTGTTTGCCTTCTCGGGTCCAGGTGCGGCCCCGGTGTGAAGTTGCTTGGGCCTCCAGCAGGCCAAGGTCCAGGTCGTGACCATTGTCCAGAGGGCCCAGGTTGGCCTTCCATCCGAGCCAGGCCAAGATGGAGATACTTTCCACAGACCATCAGCTCTCCTTAGCCTTGGCAGCCAGCTGTGAGCGGGCTTCTTCTGAATCGTCCTCTCTCCCTCTCCGACAGGGCTTCTTTTTACTGGAGCAGAGTGGGTTTACAGTTGTGTTAATTTCCTCTGTACAGCAGGGTGACTCAGTTATGTGTGTGTGTGTATATTCTTTTCTGTTATGCTTTATTATGGGATATTGAGTATAGTTCCCTCTGCTGTACAGTAGGACCTTGTTGTTTATCCATCCTGTACATAACAGTTTGCCTCTGCTAATCCCCAGTTCCCATTTCTTCCTTCCCCAGCCTCCCCCTTGGCAACCATAAGTCTGTTCTCTGTGTCAACAAGAGGGCAACTTTTTTTTTTTAATTAGCATGGCGGATCTTAGCTGTGGCATATGGAATCTTTGTTGCTGCATGCAGAATCTTTTGTTGTGTCATGTGGGATCTAATTCCCTGACCAGGGATAGAATCTGGGTCCCCTGCACTGGGAGCACAGAATCTAAATGTTAACACCACAGGGGAAGTCCCCCAACAGGGATTCTTAACCTTCTCTGTGCCAGACAGCTCTCTGACAGTCTGGTGATGGCATACAGACCCCTTTTCAGAATAATATTTTTAAATGCATAAAATAAGATGCCCAGGGTTACAGAGGCAACAAGTTTTATGTAAGGAGGTTATCAGAGTATAAAAACCAAGTTTGTGATATAGAAATACACATGCTTTATTATTGACCCCTTACAGAATAAGAACTAGGTGCAGGCCTCATAACGTTTATAATTTCAGGTAATGAGGAGCATCAGTAATTTATTGAGATCTAAGGTGAGAGGAACATGTCTGATTTCCACCAGCGACTGAATGTCAGATGTTGCTAATACTGCTGTGGCTTGTTGACTGAATGCAGAGTAGAGGAAAATGCTATATTTCAGTTAGAAAATAGTGAAAATAAATATGCAATATGTACAGGAACAGTACTTTTATTTGAAAACATAGCTGTTAATCATAATTTCCTTCCTATTTTATGTTAGCTGACTGCCTTCTAATATCCTTCACCTTTCATCTACTTCTTATAAAAAGAAATTTCAGTGGCCAGAGCAAGCCCAGAAGATTCTTTCTCATCCTAGCTTTTCTGTCATTGTGCCTTGCAGAATAGGACCTTACTTCTCTCACCCCGATTCTTCACTTGCTTCTGTGTGGCATCTTATAGTTTACCAAGACCTTACATATACATATTTGTGCATGATGTGATTCCCAGTTCTATCAGACTAGCATCAGGACTTTCATTTTAAGCACAATGAAACAGCCCTGAGAAGTAAAGGTTACCAGCTCAGGATCAAGTGATGCTGGATTGTCCTAAGGGGATCAGTCTTGAGGCACATTGGTCTTTGGACCAGTGGAAAGGGGTGAACACCAGTCCTGGGCCACCATGATGGGTGAGTGTGTAACTGAGATGTTAGGTGGCATGTGATGGACAGTGATGGGGAAGATACATGGCAGAAAGGGGCAACGTGGTCTACATTTCCCCATGACTCTAACCTGCACAGGGGTGTGTGGGCATCACCCATCAGTACCAGGAAGGACTGGGCTTTCCAGGGAAAGTGATAGAGGGATTGAAGAAGGAGCATCGTCTTTACCTGATGCTCACAAGCTCTGTTTCTGTGACAGTCTTTCATCAGAGTCCCTCACCGCCTTTGCACCTTGATTTTAGTGACCTTAAGAAGAGGCAGAGGCAGGTCGAGTGTTTTCTCTGTCATGACAGGGTGCAAAAAAAAAAGAAAGAAACCTCAGTGTTGAGCAGGGGTCCTGTTTAGGCAGCATTCTATTGCATTTCTGAGTCCTCTTTTAGTCTGATGGCCCCTGTTGGCCTGGATTTTCACTGTATCGGAGAAACAGAACCAAGAGGATAAATATAGAAATATAGAAAGACCTCTTAGAAGGGATTGACTCACGCCATCTGCCATCTGCAAGCTGGAGGTCCAGGAAAGACAGTGGTGTGGTTCCAAACCCAAAGGCCCGAGAACCAGGGGTCCAGTGGTGTAAGTCTCACTCTGAGTCTGAGGGCCGAGAATCAGGAGTGCTGATGTGTAGGAGTAGGAGAGGAGGGACATCCCAGCTCAAGCAGAGGGAGAACTCACCCTTCCTCCCCCTTGTTGTTCTGTTTGGGCCCTCAAGGGATTGGATGATGCCCATCCACACTGGGAAGGGCTGTCTTATTTACTCAGTCTACCAACTGAATGCTCATCTCTTCCAAAAACACCCTCAGTCACACACAACAATGTTTTACCGGCTCTCTGGGCACCCCTTAGCCCAGTCAAGTTGACACATCAAGTTAACCATCACACTCACCTCCACCTGGGATAGACCAGGTGCCTGCAAAGCTGGTCTTGCCAATGATCCGTGACCGAGATCTGTCTGTCCTCTCACTTTGGATGTTGGGGGACTAGGCATATCTTCAGCAGAACAAGAGCCTTCTTGCCACATCAGAACCTGTTATGTGGGGAAGGGGTGGTCCAGGGGTGGGGTGGTGGTCAGAGGATAGAGTTCCTAGAATACTTCTACTCCAACCCACCAGGGCTCCTGTGTGCAGAGTCCCTTCCTGTGAGGAGGCTTGGGGCAGGCTGGAGGCCTGGGTGGTTTGGATGAGAGGTAAGTCACACCCCTAAAAGCAGCTCCAGGGGGAGATTACTGCGGTGACTCCATCTCCCTTATTGAAGAGACCACTTTCCTTTTGGTGACTGAGTATAACCTTGCCCACGGGCAGGAAGGTGAATCACTAATGATAAACTGGTGTTGCTTCCTGGTGACTGAGATGGTAAAGAATCTGCCTGCAATGCAGGACACCCGAGTTCCATCCCTGGGTAGGGAAGATCCTCTAGAAAGGGGAATGACCACCCGCTGCAGTATTCTTGCCTGGGAAATCCCATAGACAGAGGAGCGTGGCGGGCAACAGTCTGTGGGGTCGCAAAGAGTTGGACATGACTGAGCAACTGAAACTTTGCCTTTCACTTCTTCAGCTCCTCAGTATGTCCTACCGAGGATGTCAGTTACAAAGAAGAGTCATTTAATGCTTTCTCTTTCTTTCCTGTGGTTGCATTCTTTATTTTAGTGCTTCTCTGCCTATGGTTTTCTGAATTTTTCTTCCCAAGATGGTAGGCTTCCAAGCTCTCTAAGACAGTCCAAGGAAGCCTTGGGCCGGGCCGGTCGTGAGCACCTCCTCTAAGCTCGGAGTGTGTCAGTATTAAGTCTCATTTGGACAGTGGTGCGATGCCATTTGCTTGACTGTGTTTGAACACGCTGAGGTCCTGGGTGTGTACACCTGCATACCTTGACATCTTCCATGTGCCCTGGCAAGCCTAGAAGTTAGAAAAAAATTATATAGTTACTTATGATTTGGCAGTCAGCATTCATCTCCTTCAGGCCCAGGGGGCCCTCTGAAGTTTTTCTCCATTTTAGTGACTTTTCTGGATATATGTGTGTACTTTGGAGGTTGATAGAACCTGCAAGTCTAGTTAGTACTTTTGAAATGCAGATTGAATTTCACTTGAAATTGAAAAGTCTTGCTCCTGATGATTTTAATAGAATCTGTGGATTTCTGATGGGGTTCAAACTGGCTTAAAAAAGATTGAGCGAATTCCCTGGGGAATGAGAAGCCATCTCTTCAGAATGTTTTGGAACAGAGAGTATGTATTAGAGAATTCACTCCTAAACTTCTATCATATTTTTTATGTATGTGGTGGTAATAATTATCTCTAGCAGAGATCTTTGTTTACAGAAAACATTGCTCTCTTTGTTATTCAGTTGCATAAGCCACCAGTTTCTCTTAAGAAATAAATAACATAAAAAGAAAAAGGAGAGGATTATTATGGCACAAGAGACTTAGGAGGTGTAACAACAAATGCAGTATAAGGGCCTTACTTGGATCATGATTTGGACAAACCCCATACACAAAAGACATCCGTAAAGCAATAGTACTGGTATTAGCTGATATTAAGGTATTATTAAGTGTGATAAGGACATGGTGATTATGCTTTCAAAAATGTTCTTAGCTACTAGAGAACTTTATGAAAATATTTCCAGGTTAGATGATGTGCTATGTGGGATTTCCAGTAAAATACTCTTAAAAAATAGTTGGGGAAGGGCTAGCGGATAAATGAAACAAGAAAGACAGAATGCTGGGAATTGCTGACAGTGGGTGGTGATGGTACGTGGAGATTTACCGTATTCACCCCTGCTTTGATGTGTTTGGAAATTTCCACAATAAAAAAAGATTCCTTTTCTGGGTGGAGCTGGAAAATCACATCAGCTGATTGGAAGACCAGGCTATTGGAGTGTCTTTCTCTGTTGCTAATACTGGACTCTGAAAATCTTTAAATAGTTGTTTATTTACAAGGTGGAAGTTGTTTGAGGGTAGTGACTGTATCTTATTTATCTTTCTAATGCCCCACACCATTAAAGAAATGTTCCCTGAGTTTATTTCCTACACTTTTTGTTTTAGGGATAAAAATATGTATGACTATAATGTTTTCCTGATGAGTTGACCCTTGGTAAAATATCCTCTATTATCTCGAGTAATTGACACCACGTGCTGAAATCTACTTTGCCTGATATCAGAGTGGCCACACCAGATTTCTTGTGCTGTATATTTCCATAATATATCAGTTTCTACCTTTTCGCTTTCAACCTAGTTGTGTCTTTTTATTTAAACTTCATTTCTTGTAAATAGCATGTAGTTGGGTCTTACTTTTCCATCCAGTTAGGTCATCTCTGTCCTTTTAATTACTGCTTAGTTCATTCATATTTAATAGTTGAATTTAGTTGTACCATCTTGCTGTTTATCACTTTCTGTGTCTTACATGTGATTTGATCTTTGTGTTCACATTAATAGAAAAACAGGATGCAGGGCAGAGAGAGTTTGGGCAGGTGCAGAATTCCAGGAGGCATTCACATCACAGTCTTGAAAAGAATCTCTGCTAGATCACCACTCCGGTACATCACCAATGAGGCACCTGGAGAGGGCATCATATCTGTCTCATCTTCCTTTCACTGGACCTCATAGCTAAGGCTACTGTTGCCTGCCATCCTTCGGTTCCATTCAGCCACAGTTCTTGGCATACAAGAAAGATATATTAATGGCTTTAAGTATATGGTTTTGGTATTCTGTTCAGTGGATCTTAGGGTTATGTCAATTTCCTGGATTCAGAAATTAATGACCACTACTAGTTACACACAGCCCAGTGTGTGGAGTAGAGACCAGCCTACTGTCGCTTATTCACAGCTGTCTTCATACTCTGTGTTCCCTGGCCCATAGAAAGGATTGATATGAATTGATGTTCTTGTTTTGGTTTCTACTCCTGATGGTCCACCTGTTTCTGCCCTGCCCAGAGTCATAGACCCCACCCAGGACTGAAACAGATGCATCACTAGGTGCCCAGTTGACCTTCTCTATCACTGCCCAACCTATTTAGCACAGCAGCACAAACACCCAATCGTACCTACAGATTCTCCTTCTATAGCCTGTGAAGGCCTCCACAGCCTATTCTACCCTCATGAACTTCCTTATAAGAGTCCAGCTCTTCCTCTCCCTTCTCCTTCTTGCCTCCTACATAAGCTTTGGGCTTTAACAGCCCTGGTTAGAACACCTCTTAAGCACAGTGGTCTTTGCTCTGGACATCACATGATGGATGGATGGATGGATGGATGGATGGATTGGAGGGTTTCTTGAGATGCAGAGTCAGACCACAAGGGGTCTTGAAAAGTGTAATGTGAGAATACTCTCAGATGGAGAGGACTTAAAGAAGGCTTGAACTTGTGTAGCATTGATACAAACCTTTGGCATGTTACCTTGGAGAAGAGGAAAGGGCTTTATTCTGTGCGACTCCAGAAGCAAGAGTTGAAAGTGTTTATGTCATATTCTGCTACAAGGCACATAGGTATGCTTGCCTTTGTGGTGGGTAGCTGTGCTGGAAAATCAAGTGAGCTGGATGTCAGGCATATTCTTCCCTGGCGGCCACTTGTCAGAGGCATTTGCCTTTACTGGGCAAGAGGTTGCCTGCAGGAGCTTGAAACGTGTGATTCAGTGGGGCTGAGTTTTGAAATTACTCTTGATTCATAGTGGGCCCTCAAGGACTTTAAAGAGGGGAAAGGCCATCTGGATGACTTTTTGACTAGGGCCAGTCACCCATTTTGCCAAACATTTGACAAACATAAGCCAAGTGAAGAGGACACCCTCATTTGGTGACCTTAACAGCCCTCCCACTAGCGGGATTTCTTGGCATTTCAAGGCGTCTCTGCAGGCCTTGCTGCTCACTCTCCTTTCTGGAATCGCCTTCCCACTTCCCTGCTTCCTGATGGAGACCCACTGCTCTGACCAAGGTCTCTTGCTCCCCAGATGGGTTCTCATGGGACCCTGTGTTTCATTCAGACCATCTCTGCTCACCAAACCTGTTGCTGTTAAGTCACTTCAGTCGTGACCGACTCTGTGTGACCCCATAGACGGCAGTCCACCAGGCTCCGCCGTCCCTGGGATTCTCCAGGCAAGAACACTGGAGTGGGTTGCCATTTCCTTCTCCGCACCAAACCTACCTTCACCCATGGATGGTATGGGTGGCTCCCTCTCCTTCAGAACATAGAAGCTTCTAGAACTTTAGACTTACTGCATCCTCTCCCTCTGTGCTCAGTGATACCCAGGGGCTATTCATCATGTTACATCCGTTCCCCACCTTGGGGAACTGCAAGTCTCCCTTGAAAATCTCCAGCTCCTCTTTGCCTGTTCCTTCCTGCTCTTCTCCATGGTCCCCCACACTCAGACCCACACTGACCACGTATTTTTGGGAGCCTCACATGGATACACATATGCACAAAGAACATAGTAGAAAAGCAGAAGCTGTAGCCTGCATCCCCCAGTTTAAAAGCTGTGTCCCCGCAGTGACACTCAGGGGGAGAAGTCAGGGAGTTTAGAGACCCACATGGAGGCACAGCGGGTTAAGAGCGAGAAAATGGATCTTACCCCAGGCCCCTATGGAGATCACACTTGGCCGTTCCACTTCACCTGTTTGCAGAACATCAGGGTTTAGATATTGTTAGGCTGAGTAAAACATGACAGGTTTCGCTGCCATGGCAACAGTTATAAATTGTTTTGGCAATGAATTTTCACTTCAGAGGGCATTCTAGGATTTCTACTTCAACCCACAGGCATAGGATTTCCTGAAACAGAGCAGAAGAACCTAATGAGCTCGTTGGTGCTCGAAAGTCTGCAGCCCTAATGCAGTGCTTTGTGTCTTAAATCACACTCTATAGTGAGGTGGTTTCAAGAGAGAGCAGGAAATAGGGAATAGCTCTTCGCCCTACAGTTTTCTGGGAGATTGGGAAGGGCTCTAAAAACTCAGAGCTTCACCTGGAAATGTGCATAGCTTAGAAGCTATTAACACCAGATGCCTCAAGCAGGAATTGAGGTGCTGAGAACTGTGCCTCATCTGAGACCTGTCTCCTTCAGGGTACAGAATTGAACGCATGGGTGAATCGCAGATCAGCCCTAGTGTGTCACTAATCTATCACAGAGAGAAAACTCTACTTTCCCTTGGTTTCACTGCAGAGTGCAGCCATTCTGCCGGGATGTGTGCATTGCTGGGTTCAGGTTCCTTATCTACATTTTCTAAGATCCACATGGAGAGGAGGTTGTATCCACAGGCTGTATGCTTAGAGAAGTGTCATCAACTTGCAAAGCTTAGTAGACTGATGTTTACTGAGTACCTGAAGAGTTCCAGGCATGGAGCAGGGGTGCTGAGTGATAGAGACCAGGAGGCAGACACAGGTGTTGCCTTCAAAGTTGCATCATCAAGCATGGAGGTGAAGACAAGTATGTACATGACCATGATGTATCGCTAGGGTGGACTCATCTTTGAACTATATAAGATTTCATGAAGTTGGTTTTAATTTTTGCCTCTGTAAGAGGAATGCAAAAAGGGAGGTTCCAAGCACCATGGGAGGCCAAGGAGGGTGGATTCCTTGCCGTCGAGGGATAGGAAAGGCTTTGTGAAGGCGGCATCAGAGTCTGGCCTGAGAGAGGGTGGCCTGAGACAGGCCAGGTAAAGAAAGCATCAAGAATAGAGTCTAGAAATGACGGTTGGAGTTTGTTCAGGGAACAGTGAGACTAGTTCAGGGTGCCTGTAATTTAGTGCTTCATCATGACAAGTCAGCAAATTAAATGAGGACCACCTCCTGGTGGGCTCTGGCTGCCTTTGAAGGTTTCTGGGCAGAGAAGTGATGTAATCCAAGTGTCCTGGCATGAACTTCCCAAGCAGAGGAACAATCAGATTACTCTCTCTTCTAGGAGATTACAGTTACAGACAGGCCCGGGGGATGTCTGTGGAAGCCCATTCCAGTCTGGTTTGTCTACTCAGTTTCTTTCCTGTGTTTGAGACTTTCAAAGCCTACAGATGGTCTCTTCCCCCCCAACAGTGACTTTTAGAAATGAGTGATTTATTCTTCACATCTAAAAGGGATTGTCTGTCTTCTCTCACTCACAAAGAGGAAGGGAAGGAAGGGATGTCTTGTATCTGTGGATTTAACATTTGGTAAGCATCAGGACAAGAGTGTGTTTTCTGAGCCCAGGAGGCTCTGGGCTCCCCCTCCAGGCTGTAAACTGGCATTTAGGGAACCATCTCTTTCTGTACATTCCCTGCTTGAGAGGAGACATCTCTTTTTAAGCGGGCATTTTTTTCTGCCAGACTCAGCCAAGAGAAGATGTTAGAAACAGAGGCTCCTTGGTGTTCAGACAGTGGAGGGCCAGCCTCTCTCTTTCTACCACGTGGTGGGATAATCTGGATTCCAGTCGATGGCAGAGAGTGAGGAGCGGGTGGACAGGGGTGTGGCGGGAAGAGGAAGTGAGGACAGAAGGAGTGTGGTAGAGACAGAGGGCGCTGGGGTAGTTAGCAGTAGGAGCTGGCATCATCCCATGGAAGGAGAGTATTGGCATCTAACAGCTTTCCTGCTGCCAGGCCCTTGACACGGCTCTTCTTCAGTCCTCACATCCACCCTGGCAGTTAGATATGGGGCCTATTTTGTAAAAGGGTGTGTGGGCTCCTTGAGGTTTGGCCACCTGCCCAGGACCACCTGGCTGCCCAAGGAGGTGTGGGATTGTAACCTTTTTCTGAAGCATCTCCTGACATGGAGAAGCCTGGAGAGCGAAGGGGTGGATCCTGGGCTGTCCAAGCGACAGATCCTGAGGCTTCCAGGCAGGGAGGTCCAGCCTGAGTCTGCAAGGAACCCCAGAGGCTGTCAGAGTGGGGCCCCTTGGGAGCCTGTGCCACGTGGGTAGTTGTAGTGCAGGCTTCATCCCCCGGCATGGTGCCTCTGCAGAAAGCGATCACCACCTGGAGGAGTGGAGGGCCAGTGTGTGAGGGCAGACGTGGAACAGATGTCGGGGAAGGCAGGGTGGGGTGGAAACCCTTTAGGGAGCCCAGAGATGAGGCTGGAGATGGATGACCACGAGGCATCAGTGCACTTGATGCCGTGGCTATGTGAAGGTGCATTGTGTGTTCTGTGGATGTTGTCATTGTTCAGTTGCTAAGTCATGTCCGACTCTTTCTGACCCTACGGACCATAGCCCACCAGGCTCTTCTGTCCATGGGATTCTCCAGGCAAGAATACTGGAGTGGGTTGCCTTGCCCTCCTCCAGGGGATCTTCCCAACCCTCCTGCATTGCAGGTGGATTCTTTATCACTCAGCCACCAGGGACGCCCTCTGTGTATGTTACCGCAATTTAAAAAATTATTTGAAATAAAGAATAAGGCCTGACTTTCCCCCTGATCAGTCAAGTCTATCAGTGGGCAGGGCTTCCTGCCTTCCAGCTCTATCAGAGGGTGAATGCGGGGCTGGCTGCCCGCTCTGGGCTGACCTCATAGCAGACATGCACGCCCAGCCCTGGGGACAGGATCCCAGCACAGAGGCAGCTCTGGCCACAGAGGATGTGCAAAGTTTATGTGTCAAAAGGTCACCTTCTCCGGGACTAGAGTGGAATTTGATATTCATTAACTGTGAGATTTTAAAAGCCACACTGATGTCCTTCTTCACTAAAGTTGCTTCCTTAATTCATTTTAAACTGAATATCCAGACTGACTGCTTGCTAGTGGGATTAGGAACAGGGAGGAGGAGGTAGGCACCTGGATTGCTGGTCTTCAGTTTTCTTCTTTGGTAACTGAAATCACTGTGTCACCAGCAAATGTCATCATGTGTAGCTTGCCCAATTTTTGTGGGGTGGGTGGCAATAGGGGGAGTAGTTGGAAGGTGGTGGTTCAGGGGAAATGGCCTTATGTGTGAGGCTGAGGGTCAGGGAAGGCCAGAGAGGAAAGCCAGGCCCCAGGAAACCTCTTGAGCTATTGGTTTGGAAATGAAATCTTATTTGAAGAGCTCTGTTACAGAGCTTAAGAGCAAAGGACTTGAAGAGACAAGAGTGTGGGCATTAGGCAAGTTGCTCCACAGTCTGAGCTTCTTTTTCTGCTCTCTAAAATGGGACAAATAGTGCAACCTACTTTGGGGGTTAAATGTCAGAATTTAATAAGAGAACACATCCAAAACGGGTGGTAGTATGGTGCCTGGCACATGGATGCTGGATCAGTCAGTTCAGTTCAGTTGCTCAGTCGTGTCTGACTCTTTGCGACCCCATGAATCGCAGCACGCCAGGCCTCCCTGTCCACCACCATCTCCCGGAGTTCACTCAGACTCATGTCCATTGAGTCAGTGATACCATCCAACCATCCTCGGTCGTCCCCTTCTCCTCCTGCCCCCAATCCCTCCCAGCATCAGACTCTTTTCCAGTGAGTCAACTCTTCGCATGAGGTGGCCAAAGTACTGGAATTTCAGCTTCAGCATCATTTCCTGTAAAGAAATCCCAGGGCTGATCTCCTTCAGAATGGACTGGTTGGATCTCCTTGCAGTCCAAGGGATTCTCAAGAGTCTTCTCCAACACCACAGTTCAAAAGCATCAATGCTTCGGCGCTCAGCCTTCTTCACAGTCCAACTCTCACATCCATACATGACCACAGGAAAAACCATAGCCTTGACTAGACGGACCTTAGTCGGCAAAGTAATGTCTCTGCTTTTGAAAATGCTATCTAGGTTGGTGGGTTAGGTGGTCTGGTATTCCCATCTCTTTCAGAATTCTCCACAGTTTATTGTGATCCACACAGTCAAAGGCTTTGGCATAGTCAATAAAGCAGAAGTAGATGTTTTTCTGGAACTCTCTTGCTTTTTCCATGATCCAGCGGATGTTGGCAATTTGATCTCTGGTTCCTCTGCCTTTTCTAAAGCCAGCTTGAACATCAGGGAGTTCACGGTTCACGTATTGCTGAAGCTTGGCTTGGAGGATTTTGAGCATTACTTTACTAGCATGTGAGATGAGTGCAATTGTGCAGTAGTTGGAGCATTCTTTTGCATTGCCTTTCTTTGGAATTGGAATGAAAACTGACCTTTTCCAGTCCTGTGGCCACTGCTGAGTTTTCCAAATTTGCTGGCAGATTGAGTGCAGCACTTTCACAGCATCATCTTTCAGGATTTGAAACAGTTCCACTGGAATTCCATCACCTCCACTAGCTTTGTTCATAGTGATGCTTTCTCAGGCCCACTTGACTTCACATTCCAAGATGTCTGGCTCTAGATTAGTGATCACATTATCATGATTATCTGGGTCGTGAAGATCTTTTTTGTACAGTTCTTCCGTGTATTCTTGCCACCTCTTCTTAATATCTTCTGCTTCTGTTAGGTCCAGACCATTTCTGTCCTTTATCGAGCCCATCCTTGCATGAAATGTTCCCTTGGTATCTTGATTTTCTTGAAGAGATCTCTATTCTTTCCCATTCTGCAGCCTAATTACCTAATAACTCCACTTTCAAGTGTCAACCCTAAAGAAATAATCCCAATGAAGAAAAATGTGGCGTTTATTTTCTTGAACATATTTACAATAGCACAATGTATAAAAACAGCCTGTGTGCCCAACCAAAGGAATGTGTCTAAATAAATTAAAGAGTAATCTTACAATGAAATAGGTTCAGCCATCAGAATAATGGAACTCTCAGACTGTAAGGGTTTAATGAAATGAAAGCTTGAGAAAGCCAAATTCAAAATTGAAAATACAGGGTAATTTATAACCGGGTTAAAAAAAATCACACCAGTAAAAGAAGTCACTTTTAGTGGTGACTTTTTTTTTTTTTATGTTTTTCAGTAGTTTCCAATTTTTAAAATGCTTAGCATGTAATAGTTTTATAATTCATTATTTCAGTCAACACTCTTTTGTGCACTTACTGTATGCCAGGCACTGTATTAGGCACTAGGGGGTAATAGTTAAAAGTGAGAGACAGTGGCCCTGTTTCATAGTTGTTGGAAGAAAGAGATTAACCATTATTTAGTCAACTGCTCGCCCTACTCGGGATATGAGCAGGTGCCAATAGTCATTAGGAGAGGTTACTTACAGGGTGGCAAGGAAAGACATCTGAGGAGGTGCCACAGGAACCAGAAGGATGAGAAGTAACCTGCTATCCAGTCATGGAACAGCATTCCAGGAAGGTGGAACAGCAAATTGTTAAAGAGGTGGCTAGGAGTAACTTTGGTTGTTTGTATAATGGGACAATAATTAAGGCATATTTAAATTTTTCTCCTCACAGCTAATATTTCTTTTTCATTTGTCATAGAGTCTGGCCTTAACCATGCAGAGTGGGTAGGATTCTATAATGCCTTTCACGTGTAAAATGTGCCCTGGCCATGTTTTTGAAACTTTCAAGTTTGCAAGGACTTGTGCCACATACCAAGCCAGAAGGATGGTTGAACGTGGGCAGAGACACATCACTGTGCTTGAGTATCTGTTTGTCATCTATGGTTTAAGGATTTTCCAGTAATATTTTTACCTATTAAAATACTGATGCTGGGACATGAGGTTAGGGACTGGGCCTGTATGTAATTATGATGGTCAGCATCTAGTGGATGAACTGCTTCCCACATGCCTCCATGCAGTCTCACCATTATCCGAATCTCCACTTTCTGAAAGGAGAAACAGCCAGGCAGCCTGAGCCAGATTTGAAGCTGACTCTCACTGAATCCCGCCCCCAGCTCTGCCCCTTTAAGGACAGGCGGCTCCCAGGCTATCTGTCTTGGTTCAGTAGCAGAAAAGCCTGTATCTGGGTTTGATAAATTCTCCGGAGCAAACAGACCCTGGGCTGAGTCAGGCCCTGGATGTGGCGTGTGGACAAGTCATCAGTCTCTGGGAAGTAAACAGGAGTGCGCTCACAGCTTATAAATCTCTGTCACATTCCCCAGTTGGGCTGGGCAGGTGGCGGGAACCCTTTGGGTTTTTTAGCCAGTACTGATGATGCCAGGAAAACACACCAGGCATCGGGAGGAAAAGTAGAGCCTGGTCCTTAACTGCCCTTTCCTTCTAGAAGAAGGGCTGGACACTGAATGCTCAAAACCTGTGGGTATGAAAGGCCCCAGGGGGATGAGCCTCAATCCAAGATGGGTCAGGACGATGGTGCCTTTGGAGGGAAAGCAGGACAGAGCAGGCAGCTTGCTGGGGCTAGTTTCTGCTCTCAGCTTACCCCCTCCCTGGTGGTACAGCCTTCCCACTCTCAGCAGCCTCACCCAGATGTCCTGAGATCAGAGCGGCTACCTTTAGGCCATCTAGGACCGAGTTCAGATGTCCACAGGGCAAGGCAGAAGCTTCAACGTGGCGTGCTGTTTCCTTGGGCAACAGCAGTGACCAAGGCCTGGAGCTTAAGGAGCTAATCAGTGGGTGTGGCAGGAATGAACTTGGCCCCCACCCCCAGTAGCAGCACGTCTGTCAACTGCTGGGTTCTAGGGGAGGCGCCTACACCAGCAGACCTTGTCCTTCTTCCCCTCTCACAGCCTGAGAAGCCGTGGAGGTGGAGTATGTACATCAGAAGGCCAGTGGCCGGATCTTTAAATAAACCCTGAGATCCCAGTAAACAGGAACAGCACCCATGCCCCCAAAGAGAATCCCTGCTTTGGCAAGTCAACCGTGGGTCTGTTTTCCTCCCACTGTTTTCATGGGAGAGAACCCCAGCCCTGGCCAATGAGAGCCTGAAATGCCCACGGAGGCTCTGACCAAACATTCAGAGGCGCGGGACCTGGGAAGATGTCTGAGGCTGTGACCGAGGTTGAGGGAGGACCATAACTCACCACCATCACTGACTCATCGGTGGCAGAACTGGGACTAGATGGAGGTGCCCCTGTTTCTACCATGATGCCAACTGTCTGGAGTGAGTTTCTGGAACCTAAACGATCGCACTCTTCTTCCTGCTTTGCCTGGATCTTTTCTTCCTTGCACCATGGAAGGTGCTCAGAACTGAAGGAGAGCTGCTAGCTGCCTTCTCACCCTAGGATCTGTGATTTCAGCTTTACCTCCCTTGATAGGTCCAGAAAAGCCTCAGGGGTCGTGCTTCCCAGTCATCTCTCCATCACAGTGGAAAATGATGTTTGCAGAACTCCCTGGAGAGATGCAGATTCCCCCACAAGAAGCTGAGAACCTAGACTGGAATGCCACAGAATGAGACAAGTTCAGTTCCCATCAGTGAGGTCCACGTGCATGCAATTGCGTGGGTAGTATTTCCTGGCTCACAGCTGAGTGGACTAGCTAGGGGGTCTGGCCTCCTCCAGGCCTAAAGAGATGGGAAACCCTCACCCTTGAAATTGGTTGGTGTTGCCTGTGGGAGGGTTCTGCCACAGCTAAGAGAGACAGGGTGTAGTTATAGAGGTTGAGTTAATACAGGACCAGTGAGTATGGTTAATAGGTTAATGTGTATCATATCAAAGAGGGACACATAATATGCAGAATTTCTGAAATTTATGTGACCAAAAAAAAAAAAAAAAAAACTCCATTTGTCCCCATGTGAGCATCTCATGAGATGAGCATTATGTGGATGTCACTTTGGCAGTGCTTTCTAAGGGCATTAATTGCCTCTAGACTGAAATAAAGAGACATTGAGTTGACCATTTGAAGGGTGAGACACCACCGTCCCTTACCTGGGTTTCGTCACGGTAGAAAGGATCAAAATTGACACCAGATAAGTCCTCAACTCGTGACCGGAAAATTCTGAGACAGGCGAAGAAGGTAGTGAAGACCTCAGAAAGACTTTACACGCGGTAGAGGGTTTAAATGGACCCAAGGATATTGGATCGTAGAGGGGAACCTTTAAGTCAGAAAAGAGTAGAGGTAGTACAGGACGTTGAGAACACCCAAACCATACCCTACAGGTTCTGTTGGACCAGTTGACCCGGACCCACCCTTAATCTTTTCTTTTACGTACTTGACGTCCCTAGGAATTTCGGTCAGGACTAGAATGACGTTGTCCCTCAGTCTACCTGAACCCTGTCCTGAAGTGTTCCCGGCGCACCTTGGGTCATGGGTGAAAGGTCTCCAGCAAGGACGAAGAGACAAACAACGGGTGAAAATTTAGTCACTTGAACTAAGACAAAGTTGGACGTAGGGAAGTAAGCAATTCCCGACATGAGGTACGGTCCACGATCTATGTTTTTACTTTTCTACCTCGAGAACGTGAACTCACCGAAACTGACAGGTCGTCTCTCAGTCTGAGTGTTACACTATTTGAACTGTTACCTTGACCCCTTTCTACTGTACCGAGAAAGACCTCTTTAGTCCCTTCCCACGTGTCTCCTCCACTGGGACTTGGGAACCTCTTATTCTTGACAGAACTAAACACCCCATCAATCACCTCCAAAGGATTCGTCCTCACGTCTCCGTATCTATTGAACTCCCTATTAACTTCCTCGGGGCACACCTCCTCCCCGAGTTAGTCCTTTCAAGCCCTACTTAGTCAGTATTTCTAAGTATGCGACACGAATGACACACAGTCCACGATACAGTTTACGAAATCATCTATTATCTGATTTTACTTTTAAAATATTTGGCTTCGCCAGGTCTTAGTTGTGGATGTGGGATCTAGTTCCCTGACCAGGGATCAAACTGGGCCCCCAACCCCTGCACTGGGAGCACAGAGTCTCAGCCACTGGGCCACCAAGGAAGTTCCTATTAACCTTTCATCTTCAAAGACTCACCGTTCCTGTTGTATGAATGAGGAGGGCGGGGGGTGCCGAGGCAGCTGCATTGATGCCAGCGAGGCCCCACAGTCAGACGGGGCAGCCAGGATGCCGTCCCAGTGCTGCTTGGTTCTGAAGCCCGGGATGCTGGACCCTGCAGCGTGTCTGGGGCGGGGGAGCCCCGGAGCCAGTGCCGCCCGTGGGAAGAGCACCCCCCTCCAGCTCTGCCCCCGCCTCTGCTCGCCGTCCTCCACGCAGCCTGTCTGGGCGTGTGCTCTGCCTTCTCCTGGGCTCCTGGCACAGGGGGACAACGGCATTTGACTTGGGGTGGAGCAGAGGACCAGGCGCCAAGTCAAACAGTCATGGGAACCTCAGGTTGCTTTTCCAGAGTCTGCGGTAGAACTGCCCTGTTGTCCCTCCTGCGACTTGGGAGTTTTCTCGGTAGTGCTGGGTATCATCCAAATTACTGTTGAGTCCTTTAGGAAGCTGTTCTGCTTTGACTTGGCTCCGCGGCTCCCCTCCTTGCCCTACTCTAAGAGGTTTAAAAACAGTGGTAGAATGGAGAGACAGGGCCCGAGAAAGCTGGAGGGAACTCGGGCTGAAGCCTGGTGGGCTCGCCATCAACGCCCCCAGGAGTTCCCTGCTTCACCCAGAAAAAGGAGGCATCTTGGCCTCTGGCCTTGACTGGGGCAGAAGACACGAGGCAGTGTCAGCTTTGCGGAACTGACAAATCGTGTGACCAGTGACCCACTTCAGAGCGCCTCTCACCCTGAGAGTGGATGCTCCTGGGCAGTGCGTGGTAGGTTCCAGAAAGCTTAGCTTTCCAGTGTCCCCGGGGAATCACTTTAGAAACAGTGTGTGAACCATTTTGGAGAGAGCTGTTTTGTGAATGTCCATCTGGAGGTGTGAAACCGGCAGCAGTCTGTTGAGAGAATCCCTAAGAACTTGAGCTGGCTGCCCAAAGTAGTGCTCGCACTTTGGTGTTTGAAAGTGGTGTGAAAAGGATGGGGGGTGGGCAGTGAGGGTCTCGGTGGACTCTGGGACCCGATGCTGTTTTCATCCTTTGCACTCCTCCACACTCCTTGTCTGTTTTCCCTCCAAATGCATCCAGTTGTCAACTGTTACCTTTGCATCTTGGTTTGCCTTGAGCTCCTCTCAAGACGAGGGTCCCAGAATTTTCTCCTATAAAAAGCCAGGTACAATTTTAGTCTTTTTGGATCACACAGTCTGTGTTGTAGCTCCTCATCTCTGCCACTGTAGCAGGAAAGGAACCACAGACTGTGTGTAAACAAAAGACTGTGGCAGTGTGTTCCAATAAAACTTTATTCACAAAAATGGTTGGTGGGCCACATCGGGTCCATGAGCCATAGTCTGTTGACCTCTATTCTTGGTTTTAATTTCCTTTTTCTCCTCTGTTTTGAATCTTAAGAACAGAAGTATGAAAAAGGCAAGTTGTTGATCAGTGTTACCACTTTGGGACTTGCCTCATTTTTAACATTTCAGAAAGTACACTTTGTCTTTATAGGTTAGGTTATTTAAATTGAAAACAGCTGTGAAGGCAAGACTCCTCTCAGTGAGCCTTTGTGTGTCTGCTGCCATGAAACAGTAATTTTTAATGTACTGTCTTTTTGTTTATTAGATACAGAGCTTAGTGGCAGAATAATTCAGGAAGAACTTTGCAACATACAGTGCCAGGCATGGTGTAATGAATGCTTCTTGCTGTAATGAACAAACATGTATCATCTAGAGATGATTCTCTCTTGCATATGGATTCTGTACATATGCATGTAGGCAGTAACATGGATACAGTCCCTCAATAGGAAGGTCTCAGAGTCCTCCTACATCTTTCTGCTCCAACTCCGACCCTACCCATGTCAAAGGGAGGCCGTGTGATCAAGAGTGACATGCTGACCAAGGAGCTCTAGTCATTCTATTCATCCTGTCTTAATAACTAACCCACATCCCCACACACACTTCTGTTTCTGTGCTACATCTTGGTTTCTCCAGGCCATTGTCAGGGTGGTCTTTAGAGTAGGGAATGACAGGGAAGCCTGGTGTGCTCCTGACCTTGGGGTCACAGAGAGTTGGACACGACCGAGCGACTAATCAACAAGAATGGGGAAGAGCTGGCCCCTGGGTCTGAGGGATGCCTATGCCTGTGAAGGGTGTTGATGTCTCAGGGGTACACTAACATTCTGCCAAGAGCCTGTGTTTTTAATTAATTTATATTGGAGTAGAGTCACCATACACTGTTGTATTAGTTCCTTCTGTACAGCAAAGTGGATCAGGTATATGTATACATATATCCACTTTCTTTTGGAGTTCCTTCCCATTTAGGTCAGAGCAGAGTCCCTGTGGTATACAGTTGGTGCTCATTAGTTATCTAGTTTATATACAGTATTAATAGTGTGTATATATGTTGAGCCCAATCTCCCAAAGCACCTCTTCTTTTCCTGCTTGGTGTGTATACATTGGTTCCCTATTTCTGTTTTGCAAAGAAGAGAATCTATACCATCTTTATAGATTTCACATATATGTGTTAATATGACATTTCTCATGTGTGTGAAGGAAAGAGGAGGGAGACAAGGAAGTCACAGTGAGACCTGAGTGTAACTTGGGAACTTTGCGCACTATTTTTTTTTTAATTGGAGGGATAACTGCTTTACAAATGTGGATCACCATAGTTATACCATGTTTCCCCACCTGTCTAGGTCATCACAGGTCACCAGGCACTTATAATGTGTCCACAAATCAGTTTATTTGTATTCCTGCCCTACAAATAGGTTCATCTGTACCTTCTTCTAAATCCCACATATATGCATTAATATGATTTTTTATGGCTGAATAATATTCCATTATATATATTTGTAACACACCTTTATCCATTAAAAAAAATGGCCCTTTTCTCCCCTTACTCTGGGGGACCACAGATGAATCAGGTAGTTCCTGAGAGCCCAGGCAGAATAGTTACATAGAAGAGAAAGATGTAAGTGTCCTTTTTTTTCTTTAAAATCCCACTATATAACCCAAGTTGGAGTCTCAGGCAGTGTGGGTTGTGTTTCAAGGCTGAAGAGCTCCACTGTGCTCACAAGGCTGGCAGGAATAGTTGGACAGACAAAACTACATCACAAAGATACCAATCACAAAACAGACACAAGGAAGAAGTCTTCAGGGTAAAGGGGACGGGCGGGCAGGGGTGAGGACCAAGGGAGGAGAGGTAGGTAGAGGAGGGAGAAAAAAGACTGAAACAAAGGACACTGCTGCTTCAACCAACCTGCGTGCTTCCAGAAAGGGCCAGTGGAGGAGGGAGCAGGCACCCTGTCCACTGCCCACCGAGGTGGTCAAGCCCCGGAAACAGCCACTTGGAGGTTGTCTGTGGGTCCCCAACCTGCAGGTGGGAGTCTCACCCATGCATACACCCATGTATAGAAATCTGCCACTCCAGCCTGCTCCCAGTGGGACTTTTCTTGGTGAGAATGTTGAAAGGACTGAATTTCCATCTACTACACAAGATGAGGTCTGAACCTCTGTTATAAATCTCTGGTCAGGAAGAGCCCACTGGACCAGGGTCTGCATGGCGTGAGGAGAGCCTCTCCTGCGCTGCCGGCCAGAGCGGGCCGGTCTCACAGACGGAGAGGGGTGATGCTGGACCTGCTCTCTCAGGAGGAGGGGACAGAGAGAGTAGTAGAGAGATCGGGGGAGGGAGAGGGAAGCGTTGCCTGAATAAGGGTCCTGAGGCCCCAGGAAGGCAGATTTACCAAACGTGGTGATGCTAAAACGGGGGGTGCAGGTGGTCTCTTTGCTTCCCCAGGGGTGGCATGTTCAGTGGTCCCAGGGGTGCCCAGAAGGGGAAAGACTGGGCACACAACGTGTGTTAGCAACCAGGGTTCTTGGCCTCCTTAATCAATAAAAACTGATCCGAGGCCTGGCGAGAAGTTGGGAGGGAGGACAGACAGCTTCCCTTGCTTGCCTGCTCATGGTGGTTGTGATTTGTATCTTCCTGATGATTAGTGATGTCCAGCACCTTCCACATACCAGTTGGCCACCTGTATGTCGTCTTTGGAGAAACACCTGTTGAGGTCCTTTGCGCGAGAGGGTCTGGTGAAACTCATGGACCATTGCAGTGTCCATAGCCAGGACTGGTGTCTTTTTTAATGCTTCAGGATTAACAAAATGTATTAACATTTTCACTTATAAACATACAAATTGCATATGCAGGGACATATTGTTGTGTCCATATTCTGTGGACACAACAGAATACTAGATAGAGACAGGCAAGCAATCAGAAGGAGGTGTGCAGAGATGCGTGGGTGGGCAAGATTCCTCCTGGGTCCCCTGGTGGATCATAGTTCTAAAGTCACTTTTGTTCATGGATAGATGCCCATTTTTTTTGTCGGGGCAGGGGAGAGGGATGTCTTATGTGGTCACAATGCTAATACATTCTTCAGCCTTCTTATAACAGTGTTTGTTGTTTTCTGTGTGTGTTTATATATAATACAATTACTATATTATTTGATATTTATCACATAATTATTCTAGATGATATATAATATGTATTTTTGCACATGTAGGAGTGTTTCTATCAGATGAAGCCTCAGAATGACTAAATCAAGGCTATATGCAATTTTCATTTTGATACAGCCAGATTGTCCTTTATAGAAGTTTACTCTCTACCTGCAGTATATGAGAATGCCTATTTCCCCAAGTACAGACTCTGATTTTACCAAAGGGTAAAATCAAAATTTCATTTTGTTGAAAGAAATCAATCCATTGTGGATCTACTTTCCATTTACCTTATTAAGAGTAGGGTTTAAGCTTTTCCATGTTAAAGAGATAATCGTATATTACCGTTCCTGTAGACCATCCATATTCTCTGTGCATTTTTCTGTTTTAGGTTTTGTTCTTTTGGGTCACTAGAGCTGTCCTTTTTGCTAGAGTGACAAAATTTATAATTTTTTTTCCCTGTAAGAAACCAAAGGGGCTTAGGTAAGAAACAACACAATTTTTCAAAAGAGGCGCTCACTTCCAGTTCATCCCACAGCAACTAGAAAGATTTCCAGAATGAGGATATTTGCACCTTGGTGCCAGCAAAGCTCTTTGGTGGAAATATGCTGAAGGCCCTCTGTGAAACAAGTTTCCCTAGGTGATCCTCAAGCTTTGGCTTTCCTGAAAAATGTTCTAGACAGATGTGAACTGTACAGGTGAAAGAGCACAAGGTGAAGACTGACTGCTCCAGCAGGGGAGAGACAGGATGCAAATAGATAAGCACGTAAGACAAACCATGGAGCATCTTTTTACAGCAAAATTATCTAGGTACCCAACACAGAAAGCAAAAGCGGGGCTCTGCAGTGCGGTCCACAGGCGGGAAGCAAAAAGCGGGTATGAGGGCTGGCCTTGTTCCGGGGTCAGGCCATTAGTGACAGGAGGCCTGTGCCTCGGGGCTGGCAACCCCAGGAAGCTTACCTGGGGAGGTTTCTGAAACTTACCTGCCTCTCTCTTCCCCTCCCCGCCCCCCCACACCTCGCGTTTCCTCCCCAGCTCATGTGTTCCTCGGTGCAGAAGGCCCTGTTTGAGGAGGAGGACCACGTCAAGAAGCTGCAGCAGAAGGTCGCTACCCTGGAGAAGCGGAACAAGCAGCTGCGGGAGCGGGTGAAGAAGGTCAAGCGGTCCCTGCGGCAGGCGCGGAAGAACGGCCGCCACCTGGAGCTGCTGAACCGCAAGCTGAGCGAGAAGCTGGCGGCAGCGGCGGGCGCGCTCCCGCACATCAACGCGCTGGGCCGCGAGCCCGCGGGTGCCCCCTACCTGCGGGGCTAGCGGGCATGGAGCGCCGGCCTCCCCTGGTCCCAGGCGGGGCCCCTTCCAGGGAGTGGAAAGGGAGGCGGGACTTGTACACGCACATAGCTCAAGAACCCTGGTAGATGACGTTTTTACTCTGCATTTGGTAGCGGCTACTGGGTTTACAGGGCAAGTCTCCTGTCTCCTTGGCTACCTGATTCCTGCCCTCCCGTGTGCCTGGGGTGACCCTGGCATCGAGGAGCAGCTGGGAAGTGCACTTATTAGGGAAAGAACATTTCAGAATCTCTCTAGGGGCACAAGGACTCAAGGGGTTCGGCCTCCATTTTCAAGGAAAGGCAGTGTGGTCCCAGTTCTGAGTGGCAGGACTACCCTGAGCTTGGAGGAGGGTTAAGAAGCAAGTGGTGGCACCTTATGGTGTCACTAAGACTTAATGAGCCCATCACAGGTCAGGGAATGGAACTGGTAATTGAGCAGGGTGAATAATACCTGCTGTCCAACAGCAGCTGCCCAGCGTCCCAGGGGACTCCCGTGGGCCACTTCAACCTAAAGGGGAACTGCCTTTATGGGCCTGTCGTGTTTCATCACAGCACATTTCTAAGTTGGAAGAGCCTGAACTTCCACGGCTAAATTCGAACTTACTGTTTGCTCGGTGCTTGGTTCCAATTTCTCCGAATTCGAGGTGAGCTGACCCAACATGCTGTGAACTTCTGTTGTGCAAAGACATTTCTTTACCTTCTGGGGCCTGGGGACCTTGCCTTGTTACCATCTGCGCTCTGCTCATGAAAGGGCTTATTGCAGGCCTCCCGATCTTGGCTTCTTTACACAAATGCTTTCCCCCCACCTGGACTGTCCAGACAGACCCCAGCAGCAGCGCTTGTGTGTTGGCCCACTTCTCACCGTGGTAGATTCTGTGAATGATCACTTCACCTTCTTTGGGAAGAAACCTTGAGAGAGAGAGGTATTGCGAATATCTTTTACTTACTATTTGCGGTGCTAACACTTGAGCCCTTGACTTACCCACATGTGATCAGATCCCAGGTGTGTGATTAAGTAGTCACCCACCCCTTGGTTATCCTCTGCTAACGATCCTGTAGACCAACCACTTTCCCTTCCCTGCCCCGTAACCACCCCAGATACAGGAGGGCCTGATAAATGCTCAGATTTCCATCCACTGCCTTTAGAAAAATCATGTCCTCCTTGCCCTTGAAGACTGTCTGGGGAATGAGCCTTGTGTCCCTTGGTGGCAGGCGACGGCCTCAGGGGAGAAGTTGGTGCCCTAGTCTGCACAGCAGGGGGACTTCTCAAGGGCTCTTCACTGCCACGCTTCTGCCTGCACTTCATTGGTGGTAGTCTTCACAGGCTGGTACAACAGGAGGTGCGTCTTCTGGTTGCTTCTTCCCAGGGACGTTCCATGCTGCAGTTTCACTGCCACCCACGGGTGATTTACAGCCAGCGTCTGGAGCACGGTGGAAGCTGGGTCTCTTCAGATGCGTTATGTTCTGCCTTTTCAATAAAGATGAGCAGTAGTTCAGCCACAGCAGCAAAGTGATGTGTGTTTCTTCTGGAGCAGGGAGACTGCGGGATTTCCATGCCCTGGGGTGAGCACCTGTGGGTCATACCTGGGAGAAAGGGGAGACTGAGCCCAGTGCACCTCTGCTGTCTCCTGGGTTCCCATCTTCCCCCACACCTGCAGACGAGCCGTGTGATCCTGGCCTCACCTCACGAGGGACACGCAGCTCCACTAATCAGTGCCTTCAAAAGTGCACTCTGATCTGTGCCGATGGGAACTCCCCGAGTCCCCATTATCTGCCGCGCTGTCATCTTACAGCCCCCCTCGCCACTGGCTCATTGCTCGAGTAGGAACTGTTCATGCAGGAAAAATCCAAGAACTGCTCAGAACTTCACACATTTTAGCCAGCCTATCACAGCACGGCCTCTGAGCCCTGGGGTTTGGTTTCACTTGGTGTGATTTTGCCAAAGTCGTATAATAAGCAGGAGGCCAATAGAGTGTAGCATCTTTTAAACCCGTGTCCCCAGAAGTCACAGACTCATGGCATATGGCCCATATCTCGTGTTGGGGTGAGGCTGTGTCTGAAGGTAACCCTCACTGGACTACGGGTCTGGGCCACTGTCACACACCACCCCCACATTCCCACACCCCCACACCCCTCCCTGTCCTCATTTATTTAAACACACATCACACATTTGTGCTACCTGCCTAGCAGCAGAAGTTAACAGGGATTTCTGCTTCTGTGGTGCAAGTCTCCATCTTCCTTGGGGGAAGAGAGAAGGTGAACGCCTATCACATGACTACACATCAGTTGTTAGCTCAGCAATGTCCATATTCTATGATGGTTTGGGCTCTTGCACACACATCTCATTTAATATTGATAATAATTTCATCAATAGTGATTCTGATCATCATTCTCCAGGAGGAATCTGGGGCTTCACTCGATTCCATTGCCCGGGGTACACACGAGAACAGGTGGCCTGTCAAGGCTCCAAGTCCATCTTTGTTTGCATGTGCTCACCTGCAGGATGGGGATGGCTTCACTCCTGCCAAAAAGGCTGTCAAGGGGGTTGAAATTACTCCTAAAGATGCTCAGCATGATGCCTGAGAGCCCATACACACTCAATAGGTATAATACAAATCTTCACTGTGAGTGATAAGTACTCACCAGAAAGGCCCACTGCATGTCATAAGGAAGAGGACTGGTGGGATTCCACGTGATCTTCTCATCGCCTTTCTAATCACTGTACAATATTCCAGCTCTTCTCCATTCTCCTTTCTGAACCAGCTACTTTTCTTTCACAATCAGTAGTTGGTTGTTCCTCTAAATTTACCATGAAAATATAGTCCATCAGAAGTGTGTTTCCTCCCCTTCCTGCTGTTGCTGCTGCTGCTAAGTCGCTTCAGTCGTGTCCGAGTCTGTGTGACCCCATAGACGGCAGCCCACCAGGCTCCGCTGTCCCTGGGATTCTCCAGGCAAGAACACTGGAGTGGGTTGCCATTTCCTTCTCCAATGCATGAAAGTGAAAAGTGAAAGTGAGGTCACTCAGTCATGTCCAACTCTTAGCAACCCCATGGACTGCAGCCCACCAGGCTCCTCCGTCCATGGGAGTCTCCAGGCAAGAGTGCTGGAGTGGGGTGCCATTGCCTTCTCTGCCTCCCCTTCCTAGGGTCGCACAACCTGAACTTAAGACTTCAAGTTTTATTCATTGGATAGGCTGAAGACCTAAGCCTGGGAAGTGCCTCTCAGGTAGCTCTGAGGGACTGTTCCAAAGAGGTAAGGGAGGAGCCAGAATACATGAGTTTTTGCAAAAACAAAACCAGATAGACCATCAAAAGATTACTGTTAGTTAAGGAAAAACCAGACATCTCAAGTTAATGAACTGAGCACTTATCTATGTATGGGAAGATAGAAGAGTCTGGGCTCACTGAAATTGTTCCTTTGATAAGCAGCTTACCTGTCTAGGGCCAGCATCCTATTTCTATCCTGAACCCCCTCCGGGTACACAGTCGGCTGCTGCAGTGGCTGCTGGCCCGCTGGCCACACCATCCTTTGTTTACTGATGTGGCAGGGGACATTCTTCATCCACACTAGTGTGTCACTATCTAGTCTGCCCCCCTTCTCTCCTCCCTCCCAACTCAAAGGAAGAAACATCACATCCCTCTGGCCCACATCCAGGGTCAAATCTTTTCTCCTGAGTCCATATTGCTCCTCTCAAAACCTGGCTCCACCAATGTTCCCTCATCGTGTGTGTGTGTGTGTGTGTTGCCTTTTTCATTAAGTAATTTTATACAGCAAATTGAAAGTCATGTCAAACATAAATGCAGTGCAGACAAATAAGCTATTCATGTGTAAACAGAATGAAGGCATACAAAATATGCGCAATATCATGAGCCTTAGTGAAGGCGCAGAAGCTAGAAGACTTGAGGCCAAGTAATGCCTTTGAACTAGGTTTTCAGGGAAAATATAGGATTCTGTATTTTATAAGTGAACAAAAAGTATTTTTAGAACCAGTATGACCCAAATATTGCACAGGACCTACCCTACAAAATTCATTCTTTGTTATTGAAGTTTAACTGGGCATCCTGTATTTTTCTTTGCTAAACTTGGCAACTCTACTTTGCGCTTTAGTGTATTTTCACTGATAAGATAATAATACTTAGATAGCTCATCTGGCTGTTAAGATACTCAAACGGGGTACAATGATAGCATGTCATGAATCTTCTTTGACTTAAATATATTCAGCTCTTTGCCTATCTGCTGATGTCTCCAAAAAAGACACAGCGAGAAAGAAACAGAGACCAAGACATGGAGAGGGAGACGTGAAACAGCAGGGACCATCCACCCAGCCCTCCACTGCCTGAGCACACGCCCGGGGTGACAGTGAGACGGGAGGCTGCTTTTGCTGGCCTCAGTCTCCCTGACGCTGCTTCTCATAATGTGAACACCTGGTGGTTCCAGAGTGTGATTCTAGTGTTGAAAGATACTGACTTTTAAACTGTATTTCCTAACTGGAGTGTACTTGCTTTACGATGTTCTACTGTACAACTACGTGAATCAGCTGTAGGTGTATACAGACCCCCTCCCTCCTGGACCTCCCTCATCACAGAGCACCGAGCTGAGCTCCCTCCGCTATACAGGAGCTTCCCACTAGCTTCCGCTTTACACGTGGTAGTGTGTATACGTCAGTCCCAATCTCCCACTTCATCCCGCCCTCTCCTCTCCCTCCATGTCCAAAAGTCCATTCTCTACATCCGTGTCTCTATTCTTTCCCTGCAAATAGGTTCATCAGTACCATTTTCTTGATTCTATATACATGCGTTAAAATACAATGCTTTTCTCTTCTGACTTACTTCACTCTGTATGACAGGCTCTAGCTTCATCCACATCACTAAAAATGACCCATTTCATTCCTTTTAATGGCTATTCAGAAACTGTTTAGGAAGGATTGAGGCTGTCTTTAAAGATGGTGACACTGAAGGCTCCTGGACTCTCTGCCTCCAGGGACGCCAAACGGACAGCTACACTGAGCAACTCTCTCTGAAGAAACTCCCTCACTGGTTAAGCACCTCTTACAAAATGAGGGACCAAGATAAGGCCTGTGTCGAAATGAGTAGGAAAGGCTGAGACACGCTCTTGCTAAAACCCCAGCGGTGGCACAGAGCCCTACAATTGGAACAGAATAGCCAAATACCAGTTTCTCCTTGAGGGATGAAGGGTCTGGACCCCATATCTACAACTCCAGGTTTTAAGATTCCCACCCAAAGGCCTCCAGACAAGTTCCTAGCTCTAAAAGTCAATGGGGTTTGAATCCATCAGTTCCACAGACAACGGGAAGCAAAGAAGCAGTTGTTAAAGGCACAAGCACTCACCTCAGCGATCCCCTCGAGATCAGCACAGATCAAGCCCACCTCCCAGTCTCTCTCTGGATGGGGTCTACTTGGGTACTTTAAACGCTGCTGCCTCTAATTGAGCACCCATCTAGGGGCTGACTGCAATCCTCCCCAAAGGCACCACCCCTGCCTGCTCTGTCTGACCTGCTCCAAGTTGCCAGGCCCTCCCTGAAAGAAACCTGTACACACATCTGCACCCCAGCCTCTGTGGCTACTGGTAGCGGGTGGGTCCCCAGATCAGCCGTCTCTGACAGCCACCAGGGCGTGCCTTCAGAAGCCAGAGAGGACAAGAGAGGCGGTTTTAATCTGGACACCCTCCTCTCCCCAGGGGTTAGCACACAGAGGGCATACAGAAATGCTCGACTCCCAGTCCTTTCCTGAAAAGAGTCTATGTGCCTACTTCTAAAGCTTCTGCTACCCATTCCAGTATTCTTGGGCTTCCCTGGTGGTTCAGATGGTAAAGAATCCATCTGAAATGCAGGAGACCTGGGTTCGATCCCTGGGTTGGGAAGATCCCCTGGAGGAGGGCATGGCAACCCACTCCAGTATTCTTCCCTGGAGAATTCCCACAGACAGTCCGCCAGGGTTCGCAAAGGGTCGGACAGGACTGAGCAACTAAGCACAAAGCTTCTGTCTGAGGGTCAGCCTTCTAATGTATTCTGCACCTAGGGGCAGACTGTGATCCTCCCTTAAGGGCAGAGAAGCCAGCAGGCACCTCTCCTTCCAGCCTGTCCCGGGTTGCTAGTTATTTCCCTGGAAGGAGCCTGGACACATGTCTCTGTGCCCCAGCTTTTGTGGCTGCCTCCTCAGGGATAGGTGCCCAAGCTGCTTGGTTCTGAGAGCAAACAGGACCTACATTCATGTAGCAAAGAAGTTCTTAACACATTATTGACCAGAGACATATTAATACATCTTCTGTTACCCAAACGTTATTCATTGTACAACTTATGACTGTCGTTATTATTCACATTTTGCTCTGTGAGGTTTTTGTTCCTACCTTATGTATATTATAAATGCAAGTTAATAATACTATAAAATTTTCAAAAATGATGCATCACCAAATTTTGAGTGAAGAAGAATTTTTCGGTCAACTTTATGCAGATACTTTCTCTTGATTGTCTGAGCAACATATACCTTAGTGTCTCAGAAGAAGATTGGAGAAGGAAATGGCAACCCACTCCAGTATTCTTGCCTGGAGAATCCCCATGGACAGAGGAGCCTGGCAGGCTTCAGTCCATGGTGTCACAAAGAGTTGGATACAATTGAGTGGCTAAGACAGAAGAAGACAGTTCTTTAGGACCTCTCTGGTGGTCCAGTGGTTAAGAATCTGCCAGCCAATGCAGGGGAGATTCCATGTCACGTGGCAATTAAGCTCGTGTGCCGCAACTACTGGGCCCATGCGCCTAGAGCCTGCAAAGGGAAGCCATCGCAACGAGAAGCCCGCACACTGCAACTAAAGAGCAGCTCCCCCGCCCCTGCTCTCCACAACTAGAGAAAGCCTGCACCCTGCAATGGAGATCCAATGCAACAAAAAATAAACCATTAAAAAAAAAATGACAGTTCTTCAGGTATAGTTAGCACTCAGATGATTTGAACATTAGACCAATAAAAAGACAAAAAACCTTAGCGACCGACTCTGCCGCGGAAAGTGAAAATGAAACTCATGGTGCTGGAGAATGCTCCTTTGCTTCTGCAAAAGAGTGGATTGAAGACATTTCATGAAAATTATAAGACTTTATAGGTGTGTCAGATATAATGACTGAATGTAATAACCCGCAAAGTGTTACTGAAATAACGGAATTAATTTTGGGTAACTGGTTTTTTGAGTTAGTTGCTTCTCAAACTTTTATCACCAACAGAATGAAAAATCATGTAAAAAGTATGATAAAGCTTTAAAATGGACTCATGTAACCAACAGTGACATAAGAAATTTCTTTTAAAGAAGTTTCTTGAATTCATAATTTTGGTGGACAAATGAGAAAGTCACACTGGATCCATTATTCGAAACATCTATCTTTCCCAAGGTTATGACGAGAAGAAAGTTTGAACAAATAATGACATTTCTTCACTTTAACAATGACTTGGAAACTCCAGTCTCTGAAGACAGACTTTCATGAATTAAGCACTCTGGGGTTATTCCGCTAATTCCCCAGGGCGGCGGCTGGTTGGGTGCGGCGCTGCAGCGGCCGCGCTTTGAGCTCCAGCCCGGCCCCGCGCGCGCTCCGCACCCCTGCTGCTGCCCGGGGCTCCGGCCCCCGCGTGCGCTCCGCATCTCTGCTGCTGCCCGGGGCTCCGGCCCCGCGCGCGCTCCGCACCCCTGCTGCTGCCCAGGCGCTGAGCCCGCTCTGGCCCGGACGATGGTCAAGAATCTCCTGGGCCAGAGTGGGCTCCGGAGCTCCTGGGACCAGTGTTGGCTGCCTTCTGGCAGCGGTACCCGAATCCCTATAGCAAACACGTCTTGACGGAAGACAGGGCACCGAGAGGCGACCTCTGACCAGAAGCTCCTGTCCCGACGACTCCTGACCAAGACGAACAGGACGCCCCGATGGGCTGAGCGACTGTTTCCCGCCGATGCTGCTCACTCAGAGTACATCCTGGAGGACTCCATTACGGACCCGCAAAAGCCAGACCATGAGCACCTTTACGTCAACCGCGCCCAGCTGATGGTGGTGGAGGAACGATGTGTTTACTATGGGAACTCTGATAACAGCAGCTGGACCGAAATCTGCCAGGAAGCCTGGGTCTCCTCTAGCTTATTTATTTGGCGTCTCCAGAGCTGTCCAGGAATTTGGTCTCACATGGTTCAAAAGCAACGTGACCTAGACTATGAAGGGTTTTAAAGACACCTCGGCCAAGCTGCAAGGTGAGGGCCCTCCCAAAGCCCTTCTTGAAACAGCCACCGAAACCCAGGAGAAGGCCAAGGACACAGCACTGGCAGCTGCAGAGAAGGCCACGGAGCATCCCGCAAGGCGGCCGCCACGCGGCAGCAGCAGCGGCTCACATAGCAACGCCCAGGCCCCGAGACAGCAGCCTAGCAGACTGCCGGCTCCAGCCCCCGGGCCCCTCCTCCTGTGCTTCATTACTGAAAGCCAGCTTCCAGCCCTGTCAACTGTCTGGGTGGTGGGCTGGGGGTAGGGGTCCTGATTGGCCCCTCTAGCACAGCCAGCTGGTTACCCACGTCTGAGCCAGGCCTCCTTACTCCTGCATCAGGTGGCTGAGGACAGAGGCGCAGTGACTTGCCCGGGTCACAGCATCCAGGTGAAGTGGTCATAAATGCTAGACTGTAAGCTCCACGAGGGCAGGGACCATTGTTTTATCCTCTGCTGTGTCCCAAGTATCTGACACAAAATCTTGCGTGTAACAGGCACTCAATAAATACTTGTTGAATTCAATTGGAAAAGAAAAGAAAAAAAACACCACTTTGGGGTTATTTTCTACCAAAATTTCAATTGATCTATATACCCAAACAGAGTTATCACTAAATGAGGCAATGATAAGGTGAAGAGGACAACTCAGATTCAAAACCTATAATCCAGAAAACTTACAAAATACGGAATTTTGGTCAGGATGGTTAGTGTAAGTGAAATTAGATATATATGCAACCTTGAGATTTACATGGGTGAAGGAAGGAAGCCACAAGAAACAATATTATTGGTCCTGCAACCTTATCTCGGTTCATGGCACCATGGTTACCAAGTAATTATTCCAACAGTGTGTCCACATCTGAAATACTGTTGAAAAATAAATCCAGAGTTTGTAGGACTATAAGAGAGAACCGTGGTCTACTAAAGCAAATTAAAGGTGAAATCTAAAAATCTATAGAGTGGAAAAATGACATTCTTACAGAAGAAGGGTTTCCCTGATGGCTCAGCAGATAAGAGTCCGCTGCAATGCAGGAGATACAAGAGATGGTGGTTTTGATCATGGGTCAGGAAGATACCCTAGATAAGGAAATGGTAACCGACTCCAGGATTCTTGCTGGAAAAATCCCATGGACAGAGGATCATGACGGGTTATAGTCCATGAGGTCACAAAGAGTTGAACATGATTGAGTGACTAAGCACAACACACAGAAAGGAATAGTGATTCTTCTTATATGGAGAGACAAAAGGCTAATCTACATGGTAACAACTATTCATAACACCTCCATCTACAGGAAAGGGAGACAGGAGCACTGGCCATCAGATAACTAAGCCCACTTACATATTAGAGTGTAATAAATATATGAAAAGAGTTATTGATCTGATTAATATCTGGCAAGCCTCAGTATCTTCTGGAAAACTCAAAAATGGGCTTCTATTTGAGTAATTTTGGTTTATTCGATGCATTTAAAATTTATTGTAGCCTCAATGCATGTAATGAAATGATTTACAAGCAATTTTTGTTACCAGTAGCCACTGACCATTCTGGTGAATGCCAAAGAATGTTCAAGCTACTGCACAATTGCAATCATCTCACAAGCTAGCAAAGTAACGTGCAAAATTCTCCAAGGAAGTCTTCAACAGTACGTGATCCAAGAACCTCCAGATGTTCAAGCTGGATTTAAAAAAGGTAGAGGTACCAGAAATCAAATTGCCAACATCTGTTGGATCATAGAAAAAGCAGGCGAATTCCAGAAAAATATCTACTTCTGCCTCACTGACTACACTAAAGCCTTTGACTATGTGGATCACAGCAAACTGTGGAAATTCTTCAAGAGATGGGAATACCAGACCACCTTACCTGCCTCCTGAGAAATCTATATGTAGGTCAAGAAGCATCAGTTAGTACCAGACATGGAACCACAGGCTGGTTCCAAATTGGGAAAGGAGTACATCAAGTCTTATTTAACTTACATGCAGTTAAATAACTTATATGCTTATTTAACTTGTATTCAGAGTACATCATGAGACATGCTGGGCTGGATGAAGCACAAGCTGGAATCAAGATTTCTGGGAGAAATATCAGTAACCCCAGGTATGCAAATGACACCACGCTTATGGCAGAAAGTGAAGAGGAACTAAACAGCCTCTTGATGAAAGTGAAAGAGAAGAGTGAAAAAGCTGGCTGCAAACTCAACATTCAAAAAACGAAGATTATGGCATCTGGTCCCATCATTTCATGGCAAACAGATGGGGAAACAAAGGACAGTGACAGACTTTATTTTCTTGGGCTCCAAAATCACTGCAGATGGTGACTGCAGCCATGAAATTAAGGCGTTTGCTCCTTGGAAGAAAATTTATGACTAATTTAGATAGCATATTAAAAAACAGAGACATTACTATGCCAACAAAGGTCTGTCTAGTCAAAGGTATGGTTTTTCCAGTAGTCATGTATGGATGTGAGATTTGGACCATAAAGAAAGCTCAGCACAGAAGAGTTGATGCTTTTCAATTGTGGTATTGGAGAAGACTCTCGAGAGTCCCTTGGACTGCAAAGAGATCAAAGGAGTCAATTGTAAAGGAAATCAGTCCTGAATATTCATTGGAAGAACTGATGCTGAAACAGAAGTTCCAATACTATGGCCACCTGATGCAAAGAACTGACTCATTGAAAAAGACCCTGATGCTGGGAAAGATCGAAGGCAGGAGGAGAAGGGGATGACAGAGGATGAGATGGTTGGATGGCATCACTGACTTGATGGACATGAGTTTGAGCAAGCTCCAGGAGTTGGTGATGGACACAGAAGCCTGGTATGCTAGAGTCCATGGGTAACAAAGAGTCAGACATCACTGAGCAACTGAACTGAACTGACCAATTCTGGTGAATGCAATGGTAGTCTCTCACCTGGTCCTTCTTGTGGCATTTCTAAAAGAGCCCCTGCAAAGATCCACCTTGTCGACTATCAGGTAAAATAAAAGAACATATTGTAGAGGAAATAATACCCACAGCACTTAAAAAACAAAAGCTGCCAGAAAGTGTAGTGTCTGCTCTTTCCAGAGGAAAGCACAGTGAAACACGGTGCATTTGTGGGTGCATTTGTAATATATGTTCTGTTCTGCACAGAAGCGCTTGCTACACTGCCTCTCACACTAACAAAATATCAGAATGCTTTAATAAGACATGTACAAAGTTTCAAATAGATATACTAAGTGCAAAAGAAGTTGATATTTATTCAAATGTGGGTGTTTCAGCATTCACTTACATAACAAATTGCCATCCACAGGCCTTAGTTTCTGCAAAAATTTCCCAGTCAATAATGTGTTAACAGGCTTAAGAGCATATCCCTGAACACCCAGCTATACACCTGGGTCCAGAGCAGAGGGAGCAGGCAGAATCACCCTCCTCCTATTTCTCCATAGAAGACACCTATCTGCTTACTTTCCCAGCTGCTGCTGCCTGAGGAGTCAGCTTCTAACCAGCCTTCATGTAGGTGCTGACTGTGGCCCCTGCCTTTGGAACACTGCCAAGTGGCCACACCTTCAACCACTGGGATGCACTAGGAACACAGGTGGGGGCTTGGACAATTACAAAGGTTACAGGAGTGTGAGCCAGCCTGACAGATAAGGTTCCTCTCCTACACAAACCACTCGAGCAGGACTGGGAGAGGAGGCTGCTTTATCTAATGCACAGAAAGAAACAAACTCAGAGTCAAGGAAAATGAAGAAACAGAGGAATATGTTCCAAACTAGAAAACAAGATAAAACTCCAGAAACAGGTCTAAATAAAACAGACACGACTGAAGTGACTTAGCAGCAGCAGCAGTTGTCAGAGAGTTCAGTTAACAGACACAAAGATGCTCACTGTGGTCAGCAGCATCTCTGCTCCATCATCACTTTCATGAACAAAGAATTTCAACAAAGAGAAAGAAAATATTAAGAAGTACCAATCAAATCACAAGACATAATTAACTGAACTAAAAAACTCAATAGAGGGTTCAACAGCAAACTAGATCAATTATAAGAAAAGATCTGTGAACTTGAGATAGAACAGTAAACCATAGGAGCAAAAGGCAGAAGCTCAAGAGAATGTAAGGGACTTATGGGACACGATCAAACAGACCATTACACACACTTAGAAGGGCAAAAGAAGGAGAAAAGAGGGGGAAAGGGAAAGAAAGCTAATTTAAAGACACAATGGCTGAAACTTCCCTAACCTGGAGAAAGAAACATGTCCAGATCCAGGAAGCTCAGATTTTCAAAAAGAATGAATACAAAAACAGACTCATACTGAGACACATTATAATTAAATTATCACAAAAGACAAGGAGAAAAATCTTAAAAGCAGCAAGAGAAAAACAACTTGGTACATACAAGGAAACTCACATAAAATTATTATTTTTTTTAGCAGTTTTGCAGTCCAGAAGAGACTGAGGTGTGTATTCAAACTCCTGAAAGAAAAAAAAACCTACCACCCAAGAATAACCTATCCAGCTAAGCCATGCTTAAGAATTAAAGGAGAACCTATTACATATACAAAGCCCTGAAGACTCAACCAGAAAAAGCTATTAGAACTAATAAACAAGTTCACTAAAGCTGCAGAATACAAAACCTATATACAAAAATCAACTGCATTTAAATTGCCCCTCAGAACTGGAGAGCAAGTTTTTCAGATAAGCAAAAATTGAAGGAGTTCAGCACCAATAGACTGACTCTATAAGAAATGTTAAGAAGACTTCTTTAAGCTGAAAAAAAATGATACTAATTAGTAGCAGGAAAACATGCATAAATCTTGCTGATAAAGTTAAATATATAATCAAAGTCAGAATAATATAATGCTGTAATAGTGCTGGGCTATAAAGCCAGTCTAAAGATTAAAAAGAAAAATATTTAAAAAATTGAAGAAAGTAGGGAAAACCACTAGACCATTCAGGTATGACCTAAATCAAATCCCTTATGATTATACAGTGAAAGTGAGGAATAGATTTAAGGGCCTAGATCTGATAGAAAGAGTGCCTGAAGAACTATGGAATGAGGTTCGTGACACTGTACGGGAGACAGGGATCAAGACCATCCTCAAGAAAAAGAAATGCAAAAAAGCAAAATGGCTGTCTGGGAAGGCCTTACAAATAGCTGTGAAAAGAAGAAAAGTGAAAAGCAAAGGAGAAAAGGAAAGATATAAGCATCTGAATGCAGAGCTTCAAAGAATAGCAAGAAGAGATAAGAAAGCCTTCTTCAGCGATCAATGCAAAGAAATACAGGAAAATAACAGAATGGGAAAGACTAGAGATCTCTTCAAGAAAATTAGAGATACCAAGGGAACATTTCATGCAAAGATGGGCTCGATAAAGGACAGAAATGGTATGGACCTAACAGAAGCAGAAGATATTAAGAAGAGGTGGCAAGAATACACAGAAGAACTGTACAAAAAAGATCTTCACGACCCCGATATTCATGATGGTGTGATCACTCATCTAGAGCCAGACATCTTGGAATGTGAAGTCAAGTGGGCCTTAGAAAGCATCACTACGAACAAAGCTAGTGGAGGTGATGGAATTCCAGTTGAGCTGTTTCAAATCCTGAAAGATGATGCTGTGAAAGTGCTGCACTCAATATGCCAGCAAATTTGGAAAACTCAGCAGTGGCCACAGGACTGGAAAAGGTCAGTTTTCATTCCAATTCCAAAGAAAGGCAATGCAAAAGAATGCTCTTTTGAAGTGTGGTGTTGGAGAAGACTCTTGAGAGTCCCTTGGACTGCAAGGAGATCTAACCAGTCCATTCTGAAGGAGATCAACCCTGGGATTTCTTTGGAAGGAATGATGCTAAAGCTGAAACTCCGGTACTTTGGCCACCTCATGTGAAGAGTTGACTCACTGGAAAAGACTCTGATGCTGGGAGGGATTGGGGGCAGGAGGAGAAGGGGATGACCGAGGATGAGATGGCTGGATGGCATCACTGACTTGATGGATGTGAACCTGAGTGAACTCCAGGAGTTGGTGATGGACAGGGAGGCCTGGCGTACTGCGATTCATGGGGTCGCAAAGAGTCGGACACGACCCAGCGACTGAACTGAACTGAAAACTACAATAATTTGTTAAAGTATACTAAAGATAAAATGTTGCAAATATGACATCAAAAACATAAAATGTGATGGGAGGAGATGGTAAAAATATAGAATTTTAGAACAATTCAAACTTGAGTTGTTATCAGCTTATAATAGAATGTTATAACTCTTAGATGTTATATGTAGGCCTCATGGTAACCATAACGCAAAGCCCTACCAAAGATACACAAAAGATAAAGAAATCTATACATACCACTCAGAAAAATCATCAAGTCATAAAGGAAGAGAAGAAAAGAAGAAAGGAACAGAGGAATTACAAAACAGCCAGAAAACAATTAACAAAATGTCAATAAATCCATATTAGTAAAAGCAGAGGAGGCATTTTGCTGACAAAGGTCTGTATAGTCAAAGTTATGGTTCTTCCAGTAGTAATGTATGAATGTGAGAGTTGGACCATAAAGAAGGCTGAGCATCAAAGAATTGATGCTTTCGAACTGTGATGCTGGAGAAGACTTCTTAGAGTCCCGTGGACAGCCAGAAGATCAAACCAGTCAATCGTAAGGAAATCAACCCTGAATATGCATTAGAAGGATTGGTGTTGAAATGGAAGCTCCGATACTCTGGACACCTGATGGGAAGAGCTGACTCACTGGAAGAGAGCCTGATGCAGGGAAAGGGCAATGGGAGATGGAGACGACAGAGGGTGAGATGGCTGGCTGGCATCCTGATTCAGTGGACATGAGTCTGAGGAAACTCCAGGAGATGGTGGAGGAGGGAAGCTGTTGTGCTGTACTTCATGGGGCTGCAAAGAGTCGGACATGACTGAGCAACTGAACAACAAGTAATTGCATTAAATGTAAATGAACTGAACTCTCCAAAAAAAAAAAAAAAAAAGATAAACAGAGTGGCTGAATAGATTTTATTTTATTTTTTATTTTCACTTTATTTTACTTTACAATACTGTTGAATAGATTAAAAAAAAAAAAAACGAAAACCAAGAACCATCAATGTGCTACCTATGAGAGACTCATTTCAGGTTTATACACACAAACTAAAAGTGAAAGGATGGATAAAAAAATATTTTATAAAAATGTATACCCCCAAAAGCTAGGGTAGCTATAGTTAAATAGACCTTAAGACAAATTTTTTAATAAGAGTCAAAGATGNCTGTTGAATAGATTAAAAAAAAAAAAAACGAAAACCAAGAACCATCAATGTGCTACCTATGAGAGACTCATTTCAGGTTTATACACACAAACTAAAAGTGAAAGGATGGATAAAAAAATATTTTATAAAAATGTATACCCCCAAAAGCTAGGGTAGCTATAGTTAAATAGACCTTAAGACAAATTTTTTAATAAGAGTCAAAGATGATCATCATGTAACTATAAAGGGGCCAATCCAACAGCAGGACATAACATTTGTAACTACTTATGCACTCAACTTAGAAAAACCTAAATATATCAAACAAATATTAACAGACCTAAAGGGAGAAATAGCAATATTATAGTAGTAGGGACTTCTATTTATTGACTACACTTTCATCAATGGATAGATTATCTAGAGAGAAAATCAAGAAGAAAACACTAGACGTAACTGACATGTTAGGCCAGATAAACTTGGCAGACATTTAAGAACATTCCATCCAACAGCAGCAGAATACACATTCTTCAAGTATACATGGAACATTATTCGAGATAGACCACACAAAACAAGTCTCAACAAATTTAAGAGGACTGAAATTATATCAAGCATCTTTTCCAACCAAAGTATGAGACTAGAAACCAATTATAAGAAAAAAACTGTAAAATTCACAGATATGTGGAGATTAAACAACATGTTACTGAACAATCAAGGGATCAAAAAAATTAAGAGAAACAAAAACGTCATGAGACAAATGAAAACGCAGCAAAAGCTGTTATAGGAGAGATTAAGTGAGAAATGCCTACATTAAGAAACAAGAAACATCTCAGTACAGTAAACAACTTTCCACTTCAAGAAATTTAGAAAAAGAACAAACTAAGCCTAAGGTTAGTAAAAGGAAGGGAATAACGAAGATCAGAGCAGAAATAAATGAAATGGAGATTAAAATGACAAACGATCAATGAAACTAAAACCTGGTTTTTGAAAAGATAAACAAAACATGCAAATCTTTAACCATTCCCACCAAGAGAAAAAGGGAGGACTCACAATTAGAAATGAAAGGTAAAATTTTACAACAAATATCACAGAAATGCAGAGATCTTAAAATACTTTTCTTTTGGCTATGCTGTGTGGCTTGTGGGATCTTAGTTCCCTGATGAGGGATAGAAAACCTGTTTAGTACAGAGTTCTAACCAATGGACCGCCAGGGAGTTCCGTTAAAAGACTGTTATGTACAATTATATGCCAACAAATCAAACAATTTAGAATAAGTGCATGTATTCATAGAAACATAAAACCTTCCTAGGCTGCGAGAGCCGGGCCGGCGCACTACGCGCGGCCGGGAGGAGCTGCCCCACGTCCGAGGTCGGGGACAGCAGCCTAGAGTGCCAGGCTGCGACGGCGCAGGAACGGCCGAGAGGAGCTACCCTGTGCTGAGGTCAGTGGCGGCCCCGGAGGAGACACCCGGCCTCCGAGGTCAGGGCGGCAGCTGGGTGGAGC
>SJYT01059472.1:34487-53969 GCA_006410635.1 Cephalophus harveyi | reverse complement strand
CTCCAGTACTTTGGCCACCTCATGCGAAGAGTTGACTCATTGGAAAAGACTCTGATGCTGGGAGGGATTGGGGGCAGGAGGAGAAGGGGACGACCGAGGATGAGATGGCTGGATGGCATCACTGACTCGATGCATGTGAGTCTGAGTGAACTCCGAGAGATGGTGATGAACAGGGAGGCCTGGCGTGCTGCGATTCATGGGGTCGCAAAGAGTCGGACACGACTGAGCGACTGAACTGAACTGAACTGAGACTGAATCATGAAGAACTAAAAGATATGACAAAGCAATTACTAGTAAGGAGATTGCATCAGTAATCAGAACCTCTCAACAAGTAAAAGTCCAGAGCAGATGACTTTGTTGGTGTATTCTTCTAAATATTTAAGAACTAATACCAATTTTTTTCAAATTCTTAAAAAAAAAAAAGAATATTTGTAAACATTCTACTAGACCAGAATTACCCTGATACCAAAACCAGAAAGAATAGTACAAGAAAATTATAGGCCAGTATCCCAGATGAAAATACAAGCAAAAATCCTCTAAAAATTCAACAATATTCAGTATTCAACCACATTAATGGGAACATAGAGCATGATCAAGTGGGATTTATTTCAGGGATTACAAAAAGCATAGTTCAACACCCACAAATCAATGTGATATACAACATTAACAGAATCAAAGATAAACATGACCATCTCAGTAAAGCAGAAAACAGTACTGGACAAAATTCAACATCCATTCATAATAGAAACTCTCAGTTAACTGGATATAGACTGACTGAACTCAACATAATAAAAGCCATACGTGGCAAGCCCACAGCTAAGATCACACTCAATGGTGAAAGTTGAAAGTTTATCTTCCAAGATCAAGACTAAGACGAGGATACCCACTCTGATCACTTTTATTCAATTGAATACTGCAAATCCTAACCAGGCCATCACACAAGGAAAAAGAAATAAAAATCATTCAAATCAGCTTCAGTTCAGTCGCTCAGTTGTGTCTGACTCTTTGAGACCCCATGAACTGCAGCACACCAGGCCTCCCTGTCCATCACCAACGCCCAGAGTCCACCCAAACCCATGTCCATTGTGTTGGTGATGCCACCCAACCATCTCATCCTCAGTCGTCCCCTTTTCCTCCTGCCCTCAATCTTTCCCAGCATCAGGGTCTTTTCAAATGAGTCAGCTCTTCGCATCAGATGGCCAAAGTATTGGAATTTCAGCTTCTACATCAGGCCCTCCAGTGAAAACCCAGGACTGATCTCCTTTAGGATGGACTGGTTGGATCTCCTTGCAGTCCAAGGGACTCTCAAGAGTCTTCTCCAACACCACATTTCAAAAGCATCAATTCTTTGGCACTGAGCTTTCTTTATAGTCCAACTCTCACATCCATACATGACCACTGGAAAAACCATAGCCTTGACTAGATGGACCATTGTTGGCAAAGTAATGTCTCTGCTTTTCAATATGCTGTCTAGGTTGGTCATAACTTCCTTTCAAGGAGTAAACGTCTTTTAATTTCATGGCTGCAATCACCATCTGCAGTGATTTTGGAGCCCAGAAAAAAAAAGTCAGCCACTGTTTCCACCGTTTCCCCATCTATCTGCCTTAGAAAAAGTAAAATGTCTTTATTTGCAGATGACATGCTACAAAGAGCTTCCTTTGTGGCTCAGACAAACTCCTGCAATGGCAGAGACCCGGGTCCAATCCCTGGGTCGGAAAGATCCCCTGGAGAAGGGAATGTCAGTCCACTCCAGAATTCTTGCCTGGAGGATCCCATGGCAGAGGAGCCTGGTGGGCTACAGTCCACTGGGTCACAAAGAGTTGGACATGACTGAGCAACTAACACACATGCCACTATACATAGAAAACTCTAAAAACTACACCAAAAAATGTTAGACAAACTAAGTTGTAGGATATAAAATATACAAAATCAGTTATTATACACACACACACAAAACCACAAGCAAACTGAATCATTCACTCAACATTCAAAGTAGTAGATAAAAATTTAAAACCACCTTTGGCACTATAGAGCAAGGACCATAAAGAAATGAGGAAGAAGCACTGTATGTTAGCCACTCAGTCATGTCCGACTCTTTGCAACTCCATGGACTGTAGTCTGCCAGCCTCCTCTGTCCATGGAATTTTCCAGGCAAGAATACTGGAGCGGGTTGCCATTCCCTTCTCCAGGGGATCCTCCCAACTCAGGGATCAAACCCAGGCCTCCTGCATAACAGGCAGATTCTTTACTGTCTGAGCCACCAGGGAAGCCCCATAGTGGGCTTTTAAAGAAGCATTAAAGTAATACAAAGCAAAGGTTATTCTTCTACCTCTGCATAAGGATTTAACTAGTAAACAGTAACAAAGGGAAGTGAAGTGAAGTTGCTCAGTCATGTCCAACTCTTTGCAACCCCATGGACTGAAGCCTACCAGGCTCCTCCAGGTCCATGGAATTTTCCAGGCAAGAGTACTGGAGTGGGTTGCCATTTCCTTCTCCATAACAAAGGGAAGTTATTAGTAAATATCTCAAAACCAAATGAGCTGCTTATAAACAGTTTATTAGAATAAAGGCATTGGACTTCCCTTGTGACGCAGTGGATAAGAATCCACCTGCCCATGCAGGGGACATGGGATTGATCCTGTTCTGGGAAGATTCCACATGCCGTGAAGCAACTTTGCCCGTGTGCCACAACGGCTGAGCCGTGTTCTAGAGCCCACGAGCTACAACTACTGAGTCTGCGTGCTGCAATTACTGCAGCCTGTGCTCCGCAACGAAGTGTAGCCCCTGCTCACTGCAATTAGAGAAAGCCCACACAAAGCAACGAAGACTGAACACAGCCAAAAATAAACAAATAAAAAAATTTTTTAAAGAACAAACTCATCTATGCTGCAAAATGGAGAGAAACGGTGATAAGCCTCACAAGCCTGGTGATATCTGATTGTCCAAGAAAAGAAACTTAGTTAAACATTAAAAATTACAAAAAATTATAAATTTCAACTTTTACAAAGGTACAGTTTTTTAGAAATGGGTACGACCTTATCTAGAGAGTAAAAATAACATCATAGCTGGCTTAAAAGCAGTCACCTGCTTTTAAGAAGTCATTCAAGCTCAATAATGACTTTATCTTACTATCAACAATAAGCACATCAACTCCTAGTTTTACACTGGACTAATCTATTAGCCAAAAGAAGCAATAATGTTAACATGAGTAGCAAGAACTATTTCTCCTGTATAAGCTTATATCAATTACTGATAGTTAACAGCAAATAAACACAATTCTCAGAGAAGGCAATGGCACCCCACTCCAGAACTCTTGCCTGGAAAATCCCATGGATGGAGGAGCCTGGTGGGCTGCAGTCCATGGGGTCGTGAAGAGTCGGACATGATTAAGCGACTTCCCTTTCACTTTTCCCTTTGATGCATTGGAGAAGGAAATGGCAACCCACTCCAGTGTTCTTGCCTGGAGAATCCCAGGGATGGGGGAGCCTGGTGGGCTGCCGTCTATGGGGTCACACAGAGTCGGACACAACTGAAGCAACTTAGCAGCAAACACAATTCAACATCAAAATACATAATAAGTACATTGTTAACCCAACACAGGCATGTACTCAAGCAGATTTCTTAAAGAGTAAAAGGAACTCAGCAAACATAAACCCCACTTGTTTACCAAAAATCCATCACCTCTAGCATAACTAGTATTAGAGGCACTGCCTGCCCAGTGGTGACTGTTAAACAGCTGAGGTGTCCTGACAATGCACAATGCAAAGGTAGCATCATCATTTGCTCTAAGTGAGGATTTGTATGAATAGCCACACGAGGGTTTTACTGTCTTTCACTTTCAATCAGTGAAACTGACCTTCCCATGAAGAGACAGGTATAACAAAATATGAGGAGATGATCCTATGGAGTTTTAATTAATTAACCCAAGACACTAATTAAACCACCAAGGGATAACAAAATTTTCATATAGGTTGATGGTTTTGGTTGGGGTGACCTTGGAGAACAGAAAAGCCTCTGAGTGATTAAAACCTAGACTTACTAGTCAAAATATATTATTGATATATTTTTATTAATATATATTATTTACATATTTATTGATATCTTTTTTCAAGTTTTTAATAAATTTAAAGATAGGCTACATTTGAGCAAGGAGCTACAGTTTTAATCAAAACAGTAATTAATGTAAAAACTGACATATAAAACATGGGTTTTAAGAGCAGTAATTATAGGGAAACCATTTCAAAATGAAGGTTAAAATTCAGGATTTTTTTTTTAAATACAGTACTTAAAACATGCAAGACTAGTACTCTTTAACAGAATATCTCCATAAAAATGAACTTTTGAGCATGCTTTTGAACTGTGAAAGTTCAAAAGAAGACTCTTGAGAGTCCCTTGGACTGCAAGGAGATCCAACCAGTCCATTCTAAAGGAGATCAGTCCTGGGTGTTCTTTGGAAGCAATGATGCTAAAGCTGAAACTCCAGTACTTCGGTCACTTCATGCGAAGAGTTGACTCATTGGAAAAGGCTCTGATGCTGGGAGGGATTGGGGGCAGGAGGAGAAGGGGACGACCGAGGATGAGATGGCTGGATGGCATCACCGACTCGATGGACGTGAGTCTGAGTGAACTCCGGGAGTTGGTGATGGACAGGGAGGCCTGGCGTGCTGCAATTCATGGGGTCACAAAGAGTTGGACACGACTGAGTGACTGAACTGAACTGAACCAATATATGGGCCCCCTGGGTAGCTCAGTTGGTAAAGAGTCCACCTGCAATGCTGGAGACCCCAGTTCGACTCCTGGGTTAGAAAGATCCCGTGGAGAAGGGATAGGCTACCCACTCCAGTATTCCTGAGCTTCCCTGGTGGCTCAGATGGTAAAGATTCTGCCTGCAGTGCCAGAGACCCAGTTTCAATCCCTGGATTGGGAAGATCCCCTGGAGGAAGGAATGGCAAAGCACTTCAGTATTCTTGCCCAACAACCCCCATGGACAGAAGAGCCTGCTGGGCTAGAGTCCATGCGGTTGCAAACAGTCAGACGTGACTGAACGACTAAGCACAGCACAGCACAACCAGTATACAGAGAAGGTCAGATCAAGACCATACACAGTATGCTATTTTCAGCAAAGGAGAGGCACAGCTCACCCCGAAAGAAACGCAAAGAGACCGAAACAAAGCTCTCCACTTTTCAAGCTCTGGAAACTTTAACATGGTAATTTAAAGAAGGTTTAAGAAGATACAAGCTCACCTGGTAACCAAACTGGACTTCACAAAGTATTTGAAAAGAATACAAGCAAAAATACAGAATTTTGGATGGCAACGATGTTCAGTTCAATTCTATTCACCCTTACCAGCCAAATATTAGTGAGGGAAATTAATTTTTATTATGCAAAGTGGGTCACACATAGAGGAAAAAATATTTTTCCATCATAACTGAATTATAGAAAGTGAAATAAGATAAATTCCTTCAAGTTCTGATGTTTAAAAGAATGAGTACCTCACTACTTATTAAATCTATAGCTATAACCTTTACGGTCTTGATTTATAATATAAATCACATAGTACATAATCATATGCTGCTACTGCTAAGTCGCTTCAGTCGTGTCCGACTCTATGCAACCCCATAGACGGCAGCCCACCGGGCTCCCCCGTCTCTGGGATTCTCTAGGCAAGAATACTGGAGTGGGTTGCCACCTCCTTCTCCAATGCATGAAAGTGAAAAGTGAAAGTGAAGTTGCTCAGTCGTGCCTGACTTCACGACCCCATGGACTGCAGCCTACCAGGCTCCTCCATCCATGGGATTTTCCAGGCCAGAGTACTGGAGTGGGTTGCCATTGCCTTCTCATATAGTCGCCAATAAACTCTTCAAAAGTGACTGCAACTTTAAAATTATTGGAAAAGCAGCCCCAACTAGTGGAAATCCCAAGAAAGAACTAGAAAAAGGAGTTCTACCTTCTGATCTAAACTCCACCAGTTATTAGCTCTGAGACCTGCTTACCTTTGATAAATATTCAAAAGGTGTAGAGAAAAAATAAGAAAGAAAAAGATGACTCCAGATTTTAGGGACAGGATTAAAAGATGATGCCTTGATAGGAAATCATATTATAATGGGCAGCATCTGGAAAGGCTAATTCTTTGGGGGAGTAAAGGATTTTAAATTATGTCAAGTTTAGGTTTGCAGCATAAGCCAAAGCACTAAAAAGGTAGGCTTAAGGACAAATTGAGGCTGTGCTAACAGGTAAGTTCTCTGTGACAGTGAAGATAATTGGAGAATTGGACTTTGGTTGATACCAGCATTCTTCAGTAGAAATTTTTGAGACGATGGAAATGTGCTGTATCTGCATTTTCCAGTATGGTAGCCACTAGCCACAAGTAGCTGCTGGTACTACTGAGAAAGTAAACTTTGATTTTAATTAATTAAAATCAAAAGTTATCCATACAACAGAGTATTATTTAGCAATAAATGAGCTATCAAGCCATGGAGAGACACACAAAAACCTTAAACATATATTGCTAAGTGAAAGAAGACTATCTCACCCACAGAACTATACAACACAGAGAGTCAACTGGAAAATAAACTATGGACTTCAGTTAATAACTTGTAAATACTGGCGTATCAGTGATAACAAATGCACCAAACTAATGTAGGATGAAGTAACTGTGTAACTGTGGGGGAAGGCATACATGGAAACTCTATATTTTCAGTGTAATTTTTCTGTAAACCTAAAACTGTTCTATAAAATACTCCATTAAAACTTTAAATAATCACATGTACCTAGTGGCTGGTATTAAATAGCACATGTCTATTAATGAAAAGACTGATATGGGAAGAAAATGAGAATGGCATTTCATTTTTTACCACCAACTCCATAAATATACAAAGTTTATTTTTATCTTGAATACTAACATTTGACAGCAGAAAATGTTCAAATACTCTAGATGAATATCTCTCTAAACTGATTTCTATTAAACAAAATTTAATAACATTTATTGAACAGGTACTATACTGAAGATATATGTCAGCTGATTTAAATTTCAAAACAATCCTTTAAAACAAGATATTACCATTTCTGTTGTCAGAGATGAAGAATCATATATGATAAAGTATGGGAACCAAGATACATCTGACTCCAAAGTCTATGTTCTAATATACTCTGTATATAGTTCTATGATTTCCCAAATCACACACATAAGTGAATTTTTCCAAAATGAATCTACCATCAAGAACAATAGGTTATACAGCAGAATACATAATTAATTAATGATACACTATATGTGTGTGTTAGTTGCTCAATCTTGTCCGACTCTGAGACCCCATGGACTATAGCCCGCCAGGCTCCTCTGTCCATGGAATTCTCCAGGCAAGAATACTGGAGTGGGTTGCCATTTNATCTACCATCAAGAACAATAGGTTATACAGCAGAATACATAATTAATTAATGATACACTATATGTGTGTGTTAGTTGCTCAATCTTGTCCGACTCTGAGACCCCATGGACTATAGCCCGCCAGGCTCCTCTGTCCATGGAATTCTCCAGGCAAGAATACTGGAGTGGGTTGCCATTTCCTTCTCCAGGGGATCTTCCTGACCTGCGGCTGAACTCGGGTTTCCTGCATTGCAGGTGCATGGTTTACCATCAGAGTACTAGGGAAACCCAATGATACACTAAAGACTCTAAAGAAGCGTCTCTGTATTAAACTGTCCCAAGCTAATGTGATAATTCTGGGCTGAATGAATCACGAGCTGGAATCAAGATTGCTGGGAGAAATATCAACAACCTCAGATATGCAGATACCACCACTCTAATGGCAGAAAGTGAAGAGGAACTAAAGAGCCTCTTGATGAGGGTGATGGAAGAGGGCGAAAAAGCTGGCTTCAAATTCAACATTCAAAAAAACTAAGATCATGACATCCAGTCCCATCACTTCATGGCAAATAGAAGGGGGAAAAGTGGAAACTGACAGGCTTTATTTTCTCGGGCTCCTAAATCACTGCAAATGGTGACTGCAATCATGAAATTAAAAGACGTCCACTTCTTGGAAGGAAAGCTATGACAAACCTAGACAGCATATTAAAAAGCAGAGATACCACTTTGCTGACAGAGGTCCATATAGTCAAAGCTATGGCTTTTCCAGTAGTCATGCACAGATGGGACAGTTGGACCATAAAGAAGCTTGGGTGCCTAAGAACTGATGCCTTCAAATCATGGTGCTGGAGAAGACTCTCGAGAGTCCCTTGGACTGCAAGGAGATCAAACCAGTCAATCCTAAAGGAAATCAATCCTGAATATTCACTGGAAAGACTGATGGTGGAGCTGAAGCTCCAATACTCTGGCCACCTGATGGGAAGAACTGAATCACTGGAAAAGACCCTGATCCTGGGAAAGACAAGCTGTTTCGAGCAGCAGCTCCTCTCAGCTCCAAGTCCCCACGGCTGTTGCCACTGCCACGGCAGCCACCGTGGACTCTGCCCCAGGCCGCCAGGCCGTGGCCACCGCCACCGCCTCCAGCCTCCCACCTGCTGCTGAGGCTGCTCCTGCAGCAGGGCCCATCTTGTTGCTGCCTCCTCTTCCTCCTCCCTCCTCCATCCTGTTGCTCATTGACCTCATTCCCTTCCTCTCCCTTGGGTTCCCGATGTCATTCATTGATCCAAAAATCGATCAATGGAACAAGTTACCCTAGGGATAGCAGTGCAATCCTATTCTAGAATTCATATCAACAATGTGTTTGTCATAAATGATTAACCATCTCAACGCTGGACCAGGACTTCCCAATAGTATACTCACTATTAAAGATCCCTTTGTTAAATGGTTCAAGTCTAAAAAAAAATAAAAATAAAAAATAAATGGTTAAAGTCCTACGTAATCTGAGCTCAGACCAAAATAATCCAGGTCACTTTCTATCTACTATATATTTTTCCCAGTGTGAAAGGACATGAGAAATAAGGTCTACATTTAAAAAGTATCTTAAAACTAATTAATGATATAATCTTAATTAATATATACAAAACCTTACCCAAGAACAGAGTTTGTTAGAGCAACACAGCTGGGTAACTGCACAAAGTTTAAACCTAGCCAGAGGTTCAAATCCTCTCCCTAACAAAATGTTCATAATTTTTATAATGAGTTTATAAATGTTTACTTTATAATGAAAGTGAAAGAAAGTGAAGTCGCTCAGTCGTGTCCGACTCTTCGCGACCCCATGGACTGTAGCCTACCAGGCTCCTCCCTCCATGGGATTCTCCAGGCAAGAGTACTGGAATGGGTTGCCATTTCCTTCTCCAGGGGATCTTCCCAACCCAAGGATCGAACCCAGGTCTCCTGCATTCCCGGCAGACGCTTTAACCTCTGAGCCGGCAGGAAGATTAAGGCTACTTTATAATGAGTGAACTTAATACTTGTTATCCCTATTCTTCTAGCCATGGGATTTCTCACATTAATCGAATGAAAAGTTCTAGGCTACATGCAACTTTGAAATAGACCAAATAATGTTGTACCATATGGTCTATTATGACCTATTGCTGATGTAGTCAAGTTATTCTCATGGGAGATTCACCATGACCAGCTACATCTTCCATTTCCATATTTATCACACCCACTTTAGCCCTAACCTTAGCTCTAACCATACGAATTCCCTGACCTGTACCCCTTGTGAAAGTACTGTCAGTCGCTCAGTCGTGTCCAACTCTTTGTGACCCCATGACTGTAGCCCACCGGGCTCCTCTGTCCATGAAATTCTCTAGGCAAGAATACTGGAGTGGGCAGCCTGTACCTTATCCCCTCATTAACAAAAACTTAGAGGAGTATTACTGGTATTTATATCAGATACGTCAAGCCTAACTGTCTAGGCTTGAGCCTAGACACTGATCTGGATGAGCTTCCAATGCAAAATGTGCACTAATTGGAGCTCTTCGAGCAATAGCACCAATAATTTCACGTGAAGTAATGCTAGCGATTCTTCTTTATCAGTCCTTCTAATAAATGTATCCTGGGACTTCCCTGGTGCTTCAGTGGTTAAGAATCCGCCTGCCAACACAGAGGACGTGGACTAGATCCCTGGTCTGGGAGGATTCACATACTGCAGAGCAACTAAGCCTGCGCACCACAGCTACGGAAGTCTGCGTGCTCCAGGGGCTGTGCTCCATAACAAGAGAAACCACCGTAAAGAGAAGCCCAAACACCACAATGAAGGGTAGCCCCCACTCGCTGCAACTAGAGAAAGCCCTCATGCAGGAATGAACCCAGCACAGCCAAAGACAACGAAATAAAAGCAATGGATCCTTTACTCTCTCAACCCTCCTCTCAAGGACATGTACGAATAATCTTCCCATCATGACCCCTAGCCACAATACGACTTAACTCTACTCTAGCAGAAACTAACTGAACCCCCTTCAGCCTAACAAAAGGAGAATCTGAAGCTGTATCGGGCTCCAACATAGAATATGCAGCAGGCCCATTTGCTATATTTTTCTTCATGGAATATGCCAACATCATTATAAAAATTTTTTTCAAAAGAATCATTTTTCTAGGAGAATTCCACAGCCTCCCCACACTAGAACTATATACAACCAACTTTATTATCAAAATACTATTGTTTACAGTTTTTCCATTGTTCTAGTTTTTTCAGTGTGAAAACAGTTTTACACTGTTTACAGTGAAGTCGAGCATCCTATCCTTGAGTTCCAAAGAATAGCAAGGAGAGATAAGGAAGTCTTTAAGTGAGCAATGCAAAGAAATAGAGGAAAGCAATAGAATGGGAAAGACTAGAGACCTCTTAAAGAAAATTAAGAGATACCAAGGGAACATTTAATGCAAAGATGGGCACAATAAAGGAGAGAAACGGTATGGACCTAACAGAAACAGAACATATTAAGAAGAGGTGACAAGAATACACAGAAGAACTACACAAAAAAGATCTCAATGACCCAGATGACCACAATGGTGTGATCACTCACCTAGAGCAAATCCTGAAAGATGATGCTGTGAAAGTGCTGCAGATGCCAGCAGAAAAATCAGCAGTGACCACAGGACTGGAAAAGGTCAGTTTTCATTCCAATCCCAAAGAAGGGCAATGCCAAAGAATATTCAAACTACCACACAACTGCACTCATTTCACATGCTAGCAAGATCACACTCCAAATCCTCCAAGCTAGGCTTCAACAGTATGTGAACCAAGAACTGGACATCCAGATATACAAGATGGATTTAGAAAAGGTAGAGGAACCAGAGATCAAATTACCAACATCCACTGGATCATAGAAAAAGCAAAAGAATTCCAGAAAAACATCTATTTCTGCTTCACTGACTACACTAAAGCCTTTGACTATGTGGATCACAAGAAACTGGAAAATTCTTCAGGAAATGAGAATAGCAGACCACCTTACTTGCCTCCTAAGAAAGCTGTATTCAGGTCAAGAAGCAACAGTTAGAAATAGGCATGCAACAGTGGACTGGTTCCAAATTGGGAAAGGAGTACGACAAGGCTGTATATTATCCCTCTGCTTATTGAACTTATAGGCAGAGTACATCATGCAAAATGCCAGGCTGAATGAAGCACAAGCTGGAATCAAGATTGCCGGGAGAAATATCAGTAACCTCAGATAATGCAGATAACACCACCTTTATGGCAGAAAGTGAAGAGGAACTAAAGAACCTCTTGATGAAGGTGAAAGAGGTGAAAAAGCTGGCTTAAAATGCAAGATTCAGGACTTCCCTTGTGGTCCAGTGGCTAAGACTCTGTGCTCCCAATGCAGAGGGCCTGGGTTTGATCCCTGGACAAGGACTTAGATCCCACATGCCACAACTAAGACCTGGCACAGCCAAATAAATAAATTTTCAAAAAGAAACAACATTCAAAAAACTAAGAGCATGGCATCCAATCCCACCACTTCATGGCAAATAGATGGGGAAACAATGGAAACTTTGGAGACTTTATTTTCTTGGGCTCCAAAATCACTGCAGACAGTGACTGCAGCCATGAAATTAAAAGACGCTTGCTTCTTGGAAGAAAAGCTATGACAAACCTAGACAGTGTATTAAAGAGCAGAGACATTACTTTGCTGACAAAGGTCTGTCTAGTCAAAGCTAAGTTTTTCCAGTAGTCATGTATGGATGTAAGGTGAGGGTTAGAGTATAAACAAGGCTGAGCACCAAAGAATTGATGCCTTTGAACTGTGGGGTTGGAGAAGACTCTTGAGAATCCCTTGGAAAGCGAGATCAAACCAGTCAATCCTAAAAGAAATCAACACTGAATATTCACTGGAAGGACTGATGCTGAAGCTGAAGTTCCAACACTTTGGCCACCTGATGCGAAGAACTGACTCATCTGAAAAGACCCTGATGCTGGGAAAAACTAAAGACAAGAAAAGAAGCGGATGACAGAGGATGAGCTGGTTGGATGGCAACACCAACTCAGTGGACGTGAGTTTGAGCAAGCTCTGGGAGAAGGTGAAGGACAGGGAAGCCTGGCATGCTGCAGTCCACGGGGCTGCAAAGAGTTGGACACGACTGACCAATTGAACAACAACAACAATCCTTGATTCTGGCGTGATCAACTTTTCAACAAACTGAAAAAATTTCCTACAAGGACACTGGCCCTGTACATATGACACATCTCACTACCTATCATAACATCAAGCATCCCCCCACAATGTAAGAAACATGTCTGACACAAGTTACTTTGATAGAGTAAATAACAGAGGTTTAAACTATCTTTCTAGAATCATAGGAATTGAACATACCCTTAAGAATTCAAAAATTCTTCCTGCTACTGCATAACACTACATTCTGTAGTAAGGTCAGCTGAATAAGCTAGTCAGCCCATACCCCCAAAATGCTGTTTTATATCCTTCCCATACTAATAAATCCTATCATCTTTATCATTATTGTAACCATTATATCAGGAACCAAATTGTAATAACTAATCACACTGATTGCTTATCTGAATCAGATTTGAAATAAACACAGCTGCCATTATTCCCATCATAATAAAAAAGTTTAATCCATGATCCATAGAAGCATCCATTAAATATTTTCTGACACAAGCTAACACATCAATATTATTTGTAATAGCTGCTCTTGTTAATCCATTATATTCCAGCCAGTGAACTATAAAAAATCTTTATCCCAACAGCATTAACAATCATAGAAATAGCTCTAATCAAAAACTAGGACTCTCTCCATTCGATACCTGAATTCTCACTAATAGCAGACAGTTTTATTAACAGGACACAAACTCACACCAGTATTGCACTGAATTTTACCATCCATTAGACTTAATACTATTAATATTTACATCCATGCTATTAATATTTACATCCATACTATTAATTGGAGGATAGCAGTGAAAAGAAGAGAAGCAAAAAGCAAAGAAGAAAAGGAAAGATATAAGCATCTGAATGCAGAGTTCCAAAGAAGAGCAAGGAGAGATAAGAAAGCCTTCCTCAGCAATCAATGCAAAGAAATAGAGGAAAACAACAGAATGGGAAAGACTAGAGATCTCTTCAAGAAAATTAGAGATACCAAGGGAACATTTCATGCAAAGATGGGCTCGATAAAGGACAGTCCAACCTAGATAGCATATTCAAAAGCAGAGACATTACTTTGCCAACAAAGGTCTGTCTAGTCAAGGCTATGGTTTTTCCTGTGGTCATGTATGGATGTGAGAGTTGGACTGTGAAGAAGGCTGAGCGCCAAAGAATTGATGCTTTTGAAATGTGGTGGTGGAGAAGACTCTTGAGAGTCCCTTGGACTCAAGGAGATCCAACCAGCCCATCCTAAAGGAGATCAGTCCTGGGTGTTCATTGAAAGGACTGATGCTGAAGCTAAAACTCCAGTACTCTGACCACCTCATGCGAAGAGTTGACTCATTGGAAAAGACCCTGATGCTGGGAGTGATTGGGGGCAGGAGGAGAAGGGGACAACAGGGGATGAGATGGCTGGATGGCATCACCAACTCAATGGACATGAGTTTGGGTAAACTCCGGGAGTTGGTGATGTACAGGGAGGCCTGGTGTGCTGCAATTTTTGGGGTCGGAAAGAATCAGACACAACTGAGCGACTGAACTGAACTGAGGCAGTCTAAAGCAAACCAAACTATGAAAAATCATAGCTTACTCATCAATTGCCCATATAGGATGAATTACAGCCATTATATTGTATAAGCCAACTATAACAATCCTACTAATTTATATTGTAATAACACTTACCTTATTTATATTATTCATTTGTAGCTCAGTCACCACACTATCACCATCACATCCATGAAATAAAATGCCCACTATTACAACCTTTATTCTCATCACCCTACTACATATATGTATGTGTGTATGTAAATATACATATTAGATATATATATGTGTGTGTGTATATATATGTGTATATATATATCTTTCTCAAACAGAGGCCTGCCTTGAGTCTCTGCCTTAGGAGTTAGTAACAGTGCCTCAACTGATTATAAGCCCTGAGACAGTTCATAAAGTCCTTGGACTAAAGAGGGGGTCAGAATTCTGAAGAAAATCTTGTGGTAACATTACAGGATGCTATAAATCTTCCTACTTATCTATAGGTGCTCACTAGTGTAAATATGCCCCAGAGAAGGGGAAATCTGAAAGCCTTTATAGGACTGGATAACAGCACTGAGTATCAGTCAGAGGGGATGCTTGTAGGGGCTGGGGTCCCACTGCAAATGGTGTTCTGGCCTAAGTCCATGTCACAGTAAATCTCACAGGTCTGTGAACCCATTCTGCAGTTCTTTCCCCAGCTCCCCAGTATGTGGTTGGAACAGACATTCTTGGGGCCTGACACTGGACCCCTGAACCTCACAGTTAAGACTGATGGCAGGGAAGGTCAAGAGGAAACCCTGAAGCTTCTCCTTTTAAGCAATGCAGAAGTATATAAACAATAAATAAGCCAGAATCCATAAGAACAGTATTTTACTAAATAGGGAATATCAATAAGAGAAATCATAAAAAGCTACCAAAGGAAAACACTGGAAGGGAAAAGCACAATAACTGAAACGAAAAATTCACTACAGGGGTTCAACAGGCGACTTCAACAGACAGAATAAATAATAAGTAAACTTCAAATGGGTCAAGTGAGATTATCCAGTCTGAGAAACAGAAATAAAAAGGAATGAAGAAAAATGAACAGTGCCTAAGAGGCCCGCAGGACACCACTGAGCTTACCAACATACACACAGTGAGAATCCCAGAAGAGGAGGATGAAAAGAAAAGCGCAGAAATTAAATTAGTGGTTGCCAGAGGCTGGGGTGAATGGGAAATGGTTTTCGTTTGGGGTGGTAGAACTGTTTTGGAATTAGATCATGGTGTTGTTTGCACAACATTATGAATATACTAAAGAAAAAAATTACACCTTACAATGGCTAAAATAGTGAATTTTTTGTTATATAAACTTTACTTCAATGAAAAGAAATCACCACATCTCAGTTCTTCCTGCTTTATACCCCGTCATCCTAAGCCACACTGGTCCAGTTCACTCAGTACCCAATGTCTCTGCTTTATACTACTCCCATGCTTTTTACCTTGGTCTCTCTCTGTCCCCTCTGTCTCAAAAAAATCTTATCCAAGTTTCAGAATCTGCTCAAAATTTGTCATGATTCTCATTTCCCATAGCAATGGTTTTAATTCTTCAAAATTTTATAGTGTAGAAGTTGGTAGCTATTAGGAAGCCTTAGGTTATCCAGTCTAACCTCAACTGGAAAGTCTTGTGAGGCATCATTTTTAAAACTTCGGTTAAAAAAAGAAACCCGTAGTGTTTACCACCTTAGCCATGTTTAAGAGTACACTGCAGTAGTGTTATAAGGACACTGCAAAACAGCTAAGCATCACTAGACCCTGGTTTGTGAAGCCTTCCTGAATCCCCTACCTGCAATCAATCACCCCTCCTTCTGTAATCGCATAGCATTTGGGGCACACTCCCATTCTAGGGTTTGACCAGTTTTCTTTCTGTTTAGCTCTTATTTCTGTCCCCTTCCCTAATTTGTGAGATCCCTGAGGGCAGGGATTATTGTGACTTCATCTCTGAATTTTTTTCCCCTCAGTTCAACATCTATTTTTTAAAATTTATTTTTAATTGGAGGATAACAGCTTTACAACGTTGTGTTGGTTTCTGCGGTATAACAAGGTGAATCAGCCGTAAGTGTACATATATCCCCTCCCTCTTGAGCCTTCCTCCCACCCCTCTTGGTCATCACAGACCCCAGGCTGAGCGCCCTGTGCTATAGAGCAGGCTCCCACTAGCCAGCTATTTTACACGAGGTGGTGTATGTGCGTCCTCTCTTGATTCATCTCACCTTCTCCTTCCCCTGCTGGGGCCACAAGTCTATCCTCTTATGTCTGTGTCTCGATTCCTGCCCTGCAGATGGGTTCATCAGTACCATTTTCCTGTATTCCATATATATGCGTTAATATATAATATTTGTTTTTCTCTTTCTGACTTGCTGCTGCTGCTGCTAAGTTGCTTCAATCGTGTCTGACCCTGTGCAACCCCACAGACGGCAGCCCACCAGGCTCCCCCGTCCCTGGGATTCTCCAGGCAAGAACACTGGAGTGGGTTGCCATTTCCTTCTCCAGTGCATGAGAGTGAAAAGTGAAAGTGAAGTCGCTCAGTTGTGTCTGACTCTTAGAGACCCCATGGACTGCAGCCCACCAGGCTCCTCCGTCCATGGGATTTTCCAGGCAAGAGTACTGGAGTGGGATGCCATTGCCTTCTCCACTTTCTGACTTACTTCCCTCTATAACAGGTTCTAGGTTCATCCACTTCATTTCAATGAACTCAAATTCACTCCTTTTTATGGCTGAGTAGTATACTCCACTGTATATATGTACCACATCTTCTTTAGCCGTTCATCTGTTAATGAACATCTAGGCTTCCCTCTCTGAGTTCTAAGTGAAACTAACTGAAGGCATGCTGAGGGAAAAAGGAAGAGATGAAGACAGAATCATGTACCCAGAATGGTGAGTACTGGAGATATGAAGAGAAAGCAGCAAAGGATGACTGCCTCCATTACCCAGGCCGCCGCCTCCTCCTCTACATCCTGGTCTAACTTCTCTCTCCAGCCTTGGCCAACCACAGGGACCAAGGGGATCACTCCATGGGTTCCAGGTCCTGCCAGTTTCTGGCCTCATGGAAACCCTTACCTCCAGGACAGTGTCTTCCACGGCTAACACCCTACAGTAGCTGAACTGCCACTGTCCAAAGCTATCTGCTGTGTGTATGAAGATCCAGTCTCCTCCTAGCTTTCAACTCTCCTGGACTCTAGGAAACATCCTTGCATATGTTGCTTTCCATCTTATATCTGCTCACCAATCTTATACAACCAACATGCAAGAAAATACCTACTTGGTAAATCATTTCTGGGTTATCCAGATACCATTCCTCCATGGAGGGGATTAAAAAGCCTCTGGCTCCTCTCCTGCCTCTTTACCCCTGCTTCCATCCCCTTCATGTCTATAGAACTTGCTGTCTTTGGCAGTGGAGATTGAGTACAGCGAAGGGGTAAAGCCCCATGAGTTTGTCTGCTTTCTTCAGCTTTTGCTAAAGGCTCAGAGACGAGGCTGAACCAAGAAACTGAAATGAAACTTTTTGATTATCTGTGTTTTTCCAATTAATCCTGCTCCCCACTAAGGGATCATGAGTTGGCTACATCACTGTGTCCCTAAGTGATGAATCCCCATTTGCCAGCTGGCCATGCATGAACCGGATGGCTTGGCATTTCATTTCTTCCTATCCAGTAAAATGAGAAAACTCAAACCAGACACTGAAATGTCTTTTTTCTTTTATTAAAAACATTTCTCAATTGTGTAGCTGGGTACTCTGAGAGTGAACTTCAATATTTCTGAACCTCTGAATGTTGGAAACAGGGAAAAAACTACCATTCAAAGAAGTGCCAGACAATTACATAATCTGTCTCTGATCTATGGTTCTCAACCCTGGCAGCCCATTAGGAACAACTGGAGAGCTGTAAATAAAAAGATGCCTGCCCATCTGCCTCCTTCTTACCTGAATGGGGCAGCAACATCGGCTTTAAAAACAAAACAAATCAAGCCAAGCAAAACAAAACACCTTCCATATGATGAAATGCGGCAAGAATCGAGAAGTTCACTGCCCGCTCTGAGGGTAAAATAAGTTATTAGCCTTCAGAGTAAGTACTTTAAGAGTAATTGGGCTTCCCTAGTGGCTCAGTGGGAAGGAATCTGCCTGCCAGTGCAGGAGACATGGGTTCGATCCTTGGGTCATGAAGATCCCCTGGAGAAGGAAATAACAACCCACTCCAGAATTCTTGCCTGGGAAATCCCATGGACAGTGGAGCCTGGCAGGTTATAGTCCCTGGGTCACAAAAGAGTCAGGTACAACTTAGCAACTAAACATCTCTAGGAGTAACCATCTCAGGGAGCCCCCCGGGTAAGAAGATATGGAGATACTTGGAGCACCTCTGCATATCGGTAAATTAATCCAAATACAAATATTAATAGTTTAGACTGATATGCTAGCTACCTACTGCTGGATAACAAAGTACCACATACCTAGTAATAACTGTGTAATTACTAATGACTTAGTAAACTGTGAGCTAATACATGTGCATTGTTTTATTGCCTCAAAGTAAGACATGTTTATTGTCTTGCAGTTTCCATGGGACAGGAGGCTGGGCATGGCTTAGCTGGCTTCTCTGCTTCAGGGACTGTCAAGAGGCTGCAATTGAGGAACTGGCCAGGGCTGGGGTCTTATCTGAAGGCTTGACCTTATTTCCAAGGTCATGTGGGTACGGTAAGATTGGTCTCTTGCAGGCTGATGAACTGAGGCCCTTAGTTCCTAGCTGGCTGTTGACTGCCCTCAGTTCTGTACCAAGTGGCCTGCTCCAGCTGTTTACTTCATCAAAGCATACAAGCCAAGAGGGCAATAGAGGAAGCCCCCAAGTAAGATGTAAGCTACAGTCTCATCTAGCCTAATCAAGAAACAGCAATCCTATCCCTTTACAATATTTCACTGGTGAGAAGTCACAGGCCCTGCACACACCCAGAGGGAGGGCAACACATAGGACATGAAGACCAGGAGCTGGGGATCAGCCAGAGTGATGCCTCAAGCTTTGTTTGGCTTGCTCAAGATTGCATTGGCTACATGGGGACTTTTATGGTTCCTTAACAAGCTTTCTCCAAGGCAGGCTTCAGCAATACGTGAACCGTGAACGCCCTGATGTTCAAGCTGGCTTTAGAAAAGGCAGAGGAACCAGAGATCAAATTGCCAACATCCGCTGGATCATGGACAAAGCAAGAGAGTTCCAGGAAAACATCTATTTCTGCTTTATTGACTATGCCAAAGCCTTTGACTGTATGGATCACAATAAACTGTGGAAAATTCTGAAAGAGATGGGAATACCAGACCACCTGACCTGCCTCTTGAGAAATCTGTATGCAGGTCAGGAAGCAACAGTTAGAACTGGACATGGAACAACAGACTGGTTCCAAAT
>SJYT01059472.1:1061-34247 GCA_006410635.1 Cephalophus harveyi | reverse complement strand
GGCTCCAAAATCACTGCTGATGGTGACTGCAGCCATGAAATTAGAAGACGCTTACTCCTTGGAAGAAAAGTTATGTCCAACCTAGACAGCATTTTCAAAAGCAGAGACATTACTTTGCCGACTAAGGTCCATCTAGTCAAGGCTATGGTTTTTCCAGTGGTCATGTATGGATGTGAGAGTTGGACTGTGAAGAAGGCTGAGCACCGAAGAACTGATGCTTTTGAAGTGTGGTGTTGGAGAAGACTCTTGAGAGTCCCTTGGACTGCAAGGAGATCCAACCAGTCCATTCTGAAGGAGATCAACCCTGGGATTTCTTTGGAAGGAATGATGCTAAAGCTGAAACTCCAATACTTTGGCCACCTCATGAGAAGAGTTGACTCATTGGAAAAGACTTTGATGCTGGGAGGGATTGGGGGCAGGAGAAGAAGGGGACGACCGAGGATGAGATGGCTGGATGGCATCACTGACTCGATGAATGCAAGTCTGAGTGAACTCCGGGAGTTGGTGATGGACCGGGAGGCTTGGCGTGATGCGATTCATGGGGTCGCAGAGAGTCTGACACGACTCAGTGACTGAACTGAACAAGCTTTAGGATTTTTTAAAATTTTCATGAAAGTACCATTGGAATTTTGATAGGAACTGCATCGAACCTGTATGTGGCTTTGAGTAGTATGGATATATTAACAATATTAATTCTTCCAACCCATATACATGGGGTATTTTTCCATTTATTTGTGCCTTCTTTAATTTTTTCATCAATATCTCATGGTACTAATCTTTCACTGCCTCGGTTAAATATATTCCTCAGAAGTCTGTTGTACTTGATGCCATTGTAAAGTGCTAGTTTTTTTTTTTTTTTCTTTTTTGGATAGTTTTTTGTTAGTATATGAAAACATAACTGGATTTCATGTGTTGATTTATATTCTGCAACTTTACTGAATTCATTTATTAGTTCTAAGAGGTTTTTAGTGAAGTCTTTGTGTTTTCTATATTTAAGATCAAGTCATCTGGAAACATAATCTTACTTCATCTCTTCCTATTTGGATACCTTTTCTTTTTTTCTACTTAATTGCCATGACTATGACTTCCAATGTAATGTTAGTTAGAGGTGGTGAGAATGGGCATACTTTTCTCTGATCTTAGAAGAAAAGCTTTCAGCTTCCACTGTTGAGTATAATATTAGCTGTGGGCTTGTCCCATATGGTCTTTATTATGTCCTACTGACATATTTTTAATTACTGTCTCCACCATTTCCACGGCTGAGTATTTTTATGAAGGACAACTGGTAACCTTGAAAGTAGCTGAAAGTCACAGAAGCACTGATAAATCTTTTATTGTCTCCTTGACGTAGTCCAACATCCAACAAAAAAATCTATGTAAGAGTCAGTTAAAAGCACACACAAATCCAGGGTGAAAAGGAACTAAGGATTCTGGAGGCCAACTCCATAATCAAGACCTTTCTTCAGCCTCTCTCTTATTTGCAGCTATAATAGCAGAATACCATAGTTTTGTCAAGAGAACATGCTGGTCATAGCAAACACCCTTTTCCAACAACAAAACAGACAACACTACACATGGACATCACCAGATGGTCAATACTGAAATCAGACTGATTATGTTCTTTGCAGTCAAAGATGGAGAAGCTCTATACAGTCAGCAAAAATAAGACCTGGAGCTGACTAGGGCTCAGATCATGAGCTCCTTATTGCAAAGCAGGCTCAAGTTGAAGAAAGTAGGAAAAAAACCACTAGGTCATTTAGGTCATTCAGGTATGACCCAAATCAAATCTCTTATGGTTATACAGTGGAGGTGACGAATAGATTCAAGTGATTAGATCTGTAGACAGAGTGCATGAAGAACTATGGATGGAGGTTCATAACATTGTACAGGAGGCAGTGACCAAAGCCATTCCAGAGAAAAAGAAATGCAAGAAGGCAAAGGGGTTGTCTGAGGAGGCTTTACAAATAGCTGAGGAAAGAAGAGAAGTCAATGAAAAGGAAGGAAGGAAAGATATACCAAACTGAATGCAGAGCTCCAGAGAATAGCAAGGACAGATAACAAAGGCTTCTTACAAGAACAAGGCAAAGAAATAGAGGAAAAACAACAGAATGGAAAGACTAGAGATCTCTTTAGGAAAACTGGAGATATCAAGGGAACATTTCAATCAAGGGAACATTTCAATCAAGGATGGGCATGATAAAGGACAGAAATAGTAAGGACCTAACAGAAACAGAAGAGATTAAGAAAAGGTAGTAAGAATACACAGAAGTACTATACAAAAAAGGTCTTACCATGATCGTGTGGTCACTCACCTAGAGTTCCACAATCTGGAGTGTGAAGTCAAGTGGGCCTTCACAAGCATTATTATGATTAAAGCTAGTGAAGGTGATGGAATTCCAGTTGAGCTACTACAAATCCTAAAAATGATGCTATTAAAGTGCTGCACTCAATATGCCAGCAAATTTGGAAAACTTAGCAGTGGCCACAGGACTAGAAAAGGTCAGTTTTCATTTCAATCCCGAAGAAGGGTAATGCCAAAGAATGTTCAAACTAACGTATAATTGCACTCATTTCATATGCTATCAAGGTTATACTCAAATTCCTTCAAGCTAGGCTTCAGCAGTATATGAATCAGGAAGTTCCAGATTGTACAAGCTGGATTTTGAAGAGGCAGAGGAACCAGAGATCAAATTGTCAACATTCGTTGGATCATGCAGAAAGCAAAGGAGTTCTAGGAAAAACATCTACTTCTGCTTCACCGACTACACTAAAGGCCTTTGACCGTGTGAATCATAACAAACTGTGGAAAATTCTTAAAGAGATGGGAATACCAGACCATCTTTCCTATCTCCTGAGAAAACTGTATTGACTTCAAGAAGCAACAGTTAGAACCAGGCATGAAACAATGGACTGGTTTCAAATTGGGAAAGGAGTACGTCAAGGCTGTATACTGTCACCCTACTTATTTCACTTATATGCAGAGTACATCATGAGAAATGCCAGGCTGGATGAAGCACACGCTGGAATGAAGACTGTTGGGAGAAATATCAATAACCTCAGATACGCAGATGATGCCACTCTAAAGGCAGAAAGTGAAGAGGAACTAAACAGCCTCTTTAGAGTGAAACAGGACAGTGAAAAAGCTGGTTTGAAATGCAACATTAAAAAAACTAAGATCATGGCATCAGCTCCCATCACTTCATGGCAAATAGAAGTGGAAAAAGTGAAAACAGTGACAGATTTTATTTTCTTGGTCTCCAAAATCACTGCAGATGGTGACAGCAGCCATGAAATTAAAAGATGCTTGCTCCTTGGAAGGAAAGCAATGACAAACCTAGATGTGTATTAAAAAAGCAAAGAAACAACTTTGGCAACAAAGGTCCACATAGTCAAGCCTATAGTTTTTCCAGTAGTCATGTATGGATGTGAGAGTTGGAGCATAAAGAAAGCTGAGCACAGAAGAATTGATGCTTTTGAATTGTGGTGCTAGAGAAGACTCTTGAGAGTGTCTCTTGAACTTCAAGGGGATCAGACCAGTCAATCCTACAGGAAATCAACCCTGAATATTCATTGGAAAGACTGATGTTAAAGCTCCAATACTTTGGCCACCTGATGCGAAGAGTCAATTCATTGGAAAAGACCCTGATGCTGGGAAAGATGGAAGGCAAAAGGAGAAGGGGGCAGCAGAGGATGAGATGGTTGGATGGCATCACCGACTCAATGGACATGAATTGAGCAAACTCTGGGACACAGATGAGGACAGAGGAGCTGGGTGTACTGCAGTCCATGGGGTCACAGAGTCAGACATGAGTTACCAAATGAACAACAAGGAGGCTTCAACAACAAACTTCCTTTTCACAGTTCTAGAAGCTCAGAAGTTCAAGATCAAAGCTCTGACAGATCTTGTGTCTGGTGGGGGCCCTTTTCCTAGATTACAGATGATTGTCTTCTCACATCCTCAAATGATAGCAAGCAGAGAGGAAGAAAGATCTCTGTGTAGTTTCTTGTAAGGTTACTAATTCCCTCATGAGGCCTCCAACCCCATGACCTAATCACCTCCCCAAGACATCATCTTCAAATATCTTCACACTGGGGATCAGAGTTTTGAGAAAGGAATTTGGGTGTGTGTGTGGCGGAGGGGGGGGGGGGACTTATCAGAGTTTTGACGAATGAATTTGGGTGTGTGTGTGGCGGAGGGGGGGGGAAGGGGGGGAGGGGACACACATTCAGTCTATAGCCTACTCCACTGCTGTTCAGGATCCACAGGCAAACTTCCAGTGATGGAGAGAATGCTTCCCCAACAGAAGGCCCTCACTGTGGGAGGCAAACCCACGGTGCTGAGATTTATTGTTGTTCTTTTGTAGGTAATGTGAAGATGATTCAGCTTCTCTGTACTAATGTCCCCATTAGTAAAATTAAAAATCAACCTACCTGGTCTTTTTATGTTTATACTTGCTTTCCAACGTAGCCCTGGAAAACACATCAAGAAGATGGGTTCTGTACACTTGCTCAAGTCCATGGATCTCCTCCAAGGAGCAGTTCTGCCTACACCCACCCTGTGTCTGCAAGCGGCACTGAAAGCTGGCTTTCTTCCTTAAGTGTGACTCTGAGATGGATCCCCAAGGCTGTTTTTTACTTGGAGTTAATAACTCAGACCCAAGTCTTCATTTTGGAAGATGTAGATCATTGTAAATCTCTGAGTTACCCAATCCAAGGCCAAGTGAAAGCTTTCTAAACGTCGAATGCAGGGAGGGGCCAGCCCAGCGCTTTCACGGCTCCCCTCCAGGTAACCCCTGTCAGTGTCCTGGAGGCATAAGCCTTCACACCCACCCAGTCTGCCTGCTTGCCAAGATCTGTACACACCACGGGAACTGCTGACAAGAAAACAACACAGCAGCTTGAGAGACAGAATTTTTTTAAATCCTCGCAAATTTTTCTTGTGCTGATCATGAGCCTCGGTGATGATGAGAAGAATATTTGTCCTGCCACCATGACAGAACACTCACCCACCTGCCATAATGCTCACCATCCATCACCCACCCCAGCAGGCAGGATGCAGCTGGGCCTGCAGCGTCCCCGCCCCCATCTGCCCACAGTGATGGATGGCCCTCCAGTGACTGCAACAGGGTCACCGCGGGGTGGGAGGCCTCAGGGCAGGGGAGCTACAACTGGCTTTTAGCTAAAAAACAAAGGGATTCTCCCACAGCTCTAACCCCCATCACATAGAACCTATTTCTACTTTGAAAATCATGTTGGTCATGATTATACATGCTTTTGATTAATACTTTTGGCCATTTTTAATATTTAGTTTTGCACTGGGACTTTCAAGGATGGAATTATTTTCTCTCTCTTTTTTTTTCTTTTGTGGGTAGTAGTGGGGAGAGGAGGGAAAATTATAACCCACAAAACACAACAAAGAAAACATAACCACCCAGCATTTCACAGATAACTATTCTTACCCTCAAGGAAAAGGTTCTACTCTCATTTTTACCAGTTTGGTGTCAGACACCAGTGCCAATAAGACAACAGCTTATACACATCAACTGCTTCCCTGGCTCTCAAACAATCAAATATCAGCAAGGTTTGGGCCGGGAGGGTCACCAGCTCCTCTCTCCTGGAAACTCAGGCTGCAAAGTCCTAAGCCCTTCCTTTCCTGATTTTCCTTTCAAAATACTGTGACTGATATATGCAGATGTTTCTAGCACTTTATCACACTATTTGGTGAGAAAGAGATAATTTCTCATCAGACTAAAAGGAGGCATAAACAATATTTCAAAAGAGTAGTAAATTCTAACATTTCCCTGCATGGATCATGATTTCTCTCACACTATGAACTCTGACCTCCTCTAGAAAAATGGAAATTTGGACAGGTTTTCCCTTTGCCTTCATGCCTCCCTAATGGCTAATTCACATGCATAAATTAATACTTTGTTGTTCAGTTGCTAAGTCATGTCTGACTCTTTACGGCCCCATGAAGTGCAGCACTCCAGTCTTCCCTGCCCTTCACTATCTCCCAGAGTTTGTTCAAACTCATGTCCATTGAGTGGGTGATGCCATCAATCATCTCACCTCTCCCTGCAGTCCAAGGGACTCTCGAGAGTCTTCTCCAGCACCACAGTTTGAAAGCATCAATTCTCCTAAGAATACCCTTTAGGAACCCTCCCAGGCTATTGGTGGGAATGTAAATTGGTACAGCCACTATAGAAAACAGTATGGAGGTTCCTTAAAAAGCTAAAAATAGAGTTGCCATATGAAGTAGCAATCCTACTCCAGGGCATCCATCTGGAGAAAATGATAGTTTGAAAATACACACGCACCCTTATGTTCATAGCAGCACTGTTCACAATAGTCAAGAAATGGAAACAACCTAAATGTCCATCAAGAGATGAATGGATAAAGATGTGGTACACATATACAATAGAATACTACTCAGCCATAAGAAGTATGAAATAATGCCATGTGCAGCGACGTGGATGAACCTAGAGATTATCATAGTAAAGATAAGTCAGACAGAGAAAGACAAATATTGTATGATATCATTTATATGTGGAATATAAAATATGATACAAACTTATTTACAAAAGAGAAATAGACTCACATACATAGAGAAGAAACATGATTACCAAAGGGGAAAGGGGGTGTTCAGTTCAGTTGCTCAGTCGTGTTCGACTCTTGCGACCCCATGGACTGCAGCATGCCAGGCCTCCCTGTCCATCACCAACTCCCAGAGTCCACCCAAGCCCATGTCCATTGAGTTGGTGATGCCATCCAACCATCTCATCCTCTGCCATCCCCTTCTCCTCCTGCCCTCAATCTTTCCCAACATCAGGGTCTTTTCAAATGAGTCAGCTCTTCACATCAGGTGGCCAAAGTATTGGAGTTTCAGCTTCAACATCAGTTCTACCAGTGAGCACCCAGGACTGATCTCTTTTAGGATGGACTGGTTGGATCTCCTTGCAGTCCAAGGGACTCTCAAGAGTCTTTCCCAACACCACAGTTCAAAGGCATCAATTCTTCAGCGCTCAGCTTTCCTTATAGTCCAACTCTCACACCCATACAGGACTACTGGAAAAACCATAGCCTTGACTAGACAGACTTTTGTTGGCAAAGTAATGTCTCTGCTTTTTAATATGCTGCCTACGTTGGTCATAACTTTCCTTCCAAGGAGTAAGCGCTGAGAGGAGCTACCCCATGTCCAAGGTAAGGAGCAGCGGCTGCGTTTTGCTGGAGCAGCCGTGAAGAGATACCCCACATCCCAGGTAAGAGAAGCCCAAGTAAGACGGTAGGCACTGAGAGAGGGCATCAGAGGGCAGACAGAAACCACAATCACAGACGACTAGCCAATCTGATCCCACGGACCACAGCCTTGTCTAACTCAATGAAAGGGGGAGAGGGAGGGATAAATAAGAATTTGGAATTAGCAGATTCAAACTACTATATATGAAATAGATAAACACTGAGGTCCTACTGTATAGCACAGGTAACTATATTCAATACCTTAAACACAATGGAAAAGAATATGAAAACAAATCTATCTATATATATATGACTGTACACCAGAAAATAACACAACATGGTAAATTAGCTATACTTCAACTAAAAAAAAAAAGAACATCCTTTAGTTAAGAGTAACAGAAGTCTCAACCGTTTCAACTTCCCTTTATAACTTTTACTGCCATTTCATTGCATATTTTCTTTACTGGGCCCACTGTCCCTTCTTCCCAGCTCTCAAGAGATTTGGAGGACAGATGTTGCCAGGAAGCAGAGCTCTGTGATATTTTCAGCCTTGTTTTTAGGAGAGCTAGCACTGAGCTTCCCATTCCCATTCCACTCCCAGACGCTGGGTACATGCTGCATTCCCAGAACTCTCTACTTTGTTGGCATGGAACATAAAAATAGCCTTCCCCTGTCCATAAAATGGACAGTTCTTGGTTAGAAACCTTTCAATATCTTCTGTTTCACTTTCCATGGAAGGTACTAGATTTTAAACCTGGCAGCTGGCAAACAGCCACATGGGTTTTCAGCTTGTTGGCCCTGACATCTCAAGAAAATAACTCAAAACACTTACATAGATCTTCCATTTCAGGAGCTTAGCAGGGACTTACAGTGGATCCACCCATCTCTGGGCCATGATCCTGCTGATAAGGGTGTATATGCCATCCTGCTCAGTGATGGATGCCAGTGGCACCCCCACACCTGTATGTTTTGGGATTCCGCCATGCTGTTTGCCTCTCCGCTGCCTGGTGATTATTCCCTGTGTGGACTTTATACCGCAGTTCCTTAGTCCTGACTCATCTTGCATACTGAAAGCTTATCCCCATTGAATAGCCACTTCCCATGTCCCTTTTGGGCTTTCCTGGTGGCTCAGTGGTAAAGAATCCATCTGCCAATGCAGGAGATGCAGGTTCAATTCCTGGGTTGGGAAGATCCCCTGGAGAAGGAAATGCCAACCCACTTCAGTATCCTTATCTGGGAAATCCCATGGACAGACGAGCCTGGCAGGCTACAATCTATGAGGTCACAAAGAGTCAGACATGACTTACAAATGTCCCTGCTCCTGGCAAATACCATTCTACTCTCAGCTTCTATGAGTATGACTATTTTGTTGAGAGGATAGAGCTCATGTTAAATGTTTTTATTATGAACAAAACCAAACCATTCCTCGTGGGCAGAAGGCTTGATGATCTGGAGTAATGGCTACTCCAGTCCATGCTTGGAGCGTCAGTTAATCCACTCATGGTGTCTCTGGCAAGAGCAGCTCATTCACTTCAACAAGCATTTATTGAGCACCTATTATGTGCCAGGCATGGTGTGAATTCTGGCTGATAGTGATGACCACACATGTAGGGCTCCTTCCATTATACAGTCTAATTCTTTCCACGATGGAGGGGAGAAATAAAAAACATAAACTAATAATTATAAATGAATGATAGGAATGAAATTAACAGTGTGCTGGGTGAAGAAAGGCTGCAGTAGGGTTGGAAACCAAGAGAGGAGACCTATTTTAGATAGCGAGGCTAGAGAAGGTCTTTCTGAGAAGATGACTTTTAACATACGACCTGAAAAACAGGGGGTTAGAAGGAGTCTGAACATATATATGACCCTGCAGGAAAGGGAGTTATTCACCGGAATGTGGTGACTGGCTATCAGTGTCTATTGAGAAGCACCTCTATATTTGCCTCCCCTTCCCGGTCCCTAGACTTTGCTTCGTGTAGGCACCTAGAGACACTGGACTAGACTTTGGAGAGAGAGGAGAGATGGTGCCCACTGCAGTTTCAAGGAGATGCAGTAACAATACATTTTATACTGCTATGGACATTGCCTTCCATCTTTAGCTTCAACTTGCCCCTGAGCTCCAGACTCAGATCCACCTACACACATACCATTTCCATGTGGTTGTCTAATGTGTAGCTCCATATTTTCAAGTCTAAAGCAGAACTCTTAATTTTCTGCCTGAGTTTCCCTTACTGCAAGAGACACCAACACCTGCCCAGTAGCACAAGCCAAAAACACAAGAGTCATTCTTGATGCATTTTTTTTTCTCTCTTTTCCCTCATCAAATACATTGGCAAGAGCTTATCACCAGTATATGTCCAGAATTATCACTTCTCTCCTTCTCCAAGGCCACCATCATGGTCCAAGGCCACCACCCTGTACGGTCCAAACCCTCAGCATCTGTACTGCTACAACAGCCTCCTCTGAGGTTCCTTGCTTCTACAATTGTTTCTTCTACAGCTAATTTTCCACAGCATAGTGATCATTGTGAGGTGAAGTCAGGTCTTTTTAATCCCCTTTGTAAACCTTCCAATGGCTTCTCGTGGCCTTCATAATCCCTGAAAAGCCACTGATCCCTGCCATCCTCAGACCTAAGGCCATTCTCCTTGCTCCTGGCTCTCAGCTTGCTCACTCCTCTCCAGTCATTCTGAGCTTTTTATTCCTTACTACTCAAGGTCATTCCAGCCTCAGGGCCTTTGCACATGTCATTCTTTCTGCCTGGAGCTCTCATGCTTCAGATCTCTGCATGGCCTCCTCCTCCACCTTAAAATTTGGTTCAGTCACCCCTTAGTTCAGCACCCTTTCCTTGGGTACACTCTCTAATTTATTCCCTAGCTAACTGCATTACTTTGTCTATACTAATTCATAACATATTTCCATTTCTATCCACAGTTATATTAACTTGTCAATGGTCTCCCCTATCGTCACTGGAAAATTAGCTCCAGGAGGACAGGAACCCCATCTATTTTGTATATGGCCTTGGACAGCAAAGAGACCAAATCAGTCAATCTAAAGGAAACCAACCCTGAAGCAGAAGCACCAATACTTTGGTCACCTGATGCGAAGAGCTGACTCACTGGAAAAGACCCCAATGCCAGGAAAGATCACGGCAGGACAAGGGGGTGACAGAGGATGAGACGGTTGAATGGCATCAACAACTCGATGGACATGAGTTTGAGCAAACTCTGGAAGGTAGTGAAGGATAGGGAAGCTTGGAGTGCCCAGTCCATGGGGTCACAAAGAGTCAGACGTGATTCAGCAATTGAACCAGCAATACCACCCAGAAGGCTGGGTCCATCCTTCCCACCTAGAACAGTGCATGACAGGTAGAAGGGGATCATCATACATTTGTTGGATGAATGTATAAATAAAACAGTGCAAAATATTTTTATGACAGTCTTAAAATATATATTAAGAGAACATTTTATCTCCATTTAACAGATGAGGAGCTAGAGGCTGAGAGACCCAGAGAGATCAAGTAACTTGATCAGAATTACACAATGAGTCTGTAATGAAGCTGGGATTCAGACCCAAGTGATCTGACTTTAGTTATCTTTTTTTTTTCTTTTAACAATAAGAATCTTTTATTTTTCTTAAAGATTTTTCAATCACCTTTACTGAGTTATAAATCACATATAATAAAATGTGCCCACTTTAGCTATATAGTCCAATGAGTTCTGACAAATATATATAACCATGGAACTCCACTATGATATAAAACAAAATATAGATTATTTCTATAACCCCCCACCAAAGTTTCTCTGTGTCCCTTTGCAGGCAGTCTCCTTTGTCCTGGCACAGGGAAACTACTGATCTTCTTTCCATTGATATGTGCGCTTATTTTTTGGTGCCTGAATTACTTTTTACTACCAAGGTCTGTGGCTTCTCTAAGCTTCAGGTTTCTCAGTTGTATCACGTTATTGTTGTTGCTCAGTTGCTGTTGTGTCCAACTCTTTGTGACCCCATGGACTGCAGCACACCAGGCTCCCTGTCCTTCACTATCTCCTGGAATTTGCTCAAACTCATGTCCATTGAGTTGATGGTTCCATCCAATCATCTAATCCTCTGTCGCCTCCTTCTCTTCCTGTCCTCAGTCTTTCCCAGCATCAGGGTCTTTTCCAATGAGTTGGCTCTTCACATCATGTGGCCAAAGTATTGGAGGTTCAGCTTCAGCGTCAGTCCTTCCAATGAATATTCATGGTTGATTTCCTATAGGATTGACTGGTTTGATCTCCTTGCAGTCCAAGGGACTCTCAAGAGTCTTCTTTAGCACCACAGCTGTGTCATGGAGATGATGATAATGCAGTGTTTTCCTCAGAGGTGTACGCCAGAACAGTTGATGCTTACAAAATGCTTATGATGGTGTTGGCTCTTCTATCAGTCTGTTTGGAAGGACACAGCAATATAGCATAGACCGAGTGCCTCAGACAACTGAAACGTATCTTCTCACAGTTACGGACACTAGAAGGTGCCAAAAGATTCGCTTTCTGGTGCAGGCTCTCTTGCTGACCTCCTCACTGTGTCCTCACATGCCCTTAGCTTCGTGCCTGCACAGGGTGAGAGAGAGCTCTCTAGTGTCTCCTATAAGCCATTAATCCCATCAGATTAAAGTGCCCATCCTGGACCTCACTTGGTCCTAATTACCTCCCAAAGAACCCATCAGAGCTTCAACATATGAATTTGTGAAATGGGGTGAGGGACACAATTTAGTCCATGACCGCTATTATTATCAGAGTCATACAAATAGTAAGTTTCAGAGCTGAGACTTTTGCCCAGGACCTCAGGGGCTTGCTCACTCCATTACTGTAGTCTTTCTACCTTTTTACAAAAACTATGAGAATGATATTAATAGTGACAACGGGAGATGTGTCATCTTTACTTGCAGAAATGTAGCCCTGCATGGTGACAGTCTGGCCTTAATTCTAGCAGGAGGCAGATTAGATTAATAGAAAGGGCAAGGCTTTGGGGTCAGATAGTTCTGGAATAGAAACCTATGAGATGCGAATAATAATAGCTGCCCACAGTACTGCATCAAGCTCATGAGGTCATGTATGTAAAGAACCTCCCACATGCCTGACTTTTAATAGGTCCTCAGCCAATGATTTTAACCTTTTCAAAAATACATTAAAATGATCCTACACTATGATCAAATGGGATTTGTTCCAGGGATGCAAGGATGGATCAGTATCTGCAACTCAGTCAATGTGACACTATTAACAAGCTGAAGAAAATCATATGATCATCTCAATAGCCTCAGAAAAAGCTTTTGACAAAATTCAACATCCATTACATTAAAACCTATTAACAAAGGGGGTGCAGAGGGAACATACCTCAGTTCAGTTCAGTTGCTCAGTCGTGTCCGACTCTTTGCGACCCCATGAATCGCAGCACGCCAGGTCTCCCTGTCCATCACCAACTCCTGGAGTTCACTCAGACTCACGTCCATCGAGTCCGTGATGCCATCCAGCCATCTCATCCTCGGTCGTCCCCTTCTCCTCCTGCCCCCAATCCCTCCCAGCTTCAAAGTCTTTTCCAATGAGTCAACTCTTCGCATGAGGTGGCCAAAGTACTGGAGTTTCAGCTTTAGCATCATTCCTTCCAAAGAAATCCCAGGGTTGATCTCCTTCAGAATGGACTGGTTGGATCTCCTTGCAGTCCAAGGGACTCTCAAGAGTCTTCTCCAACACCACACCTCAAAAGCATCAATTCTTCGGGGCTCAGCCTTCTTCACAGTCCAACTCTCACATCCATACATGACCACTGGAAAAACCATAGCCTTGACTAGATGGACCTTAGTCGGCAAAGTAATGTCTCTGCTTTTGAATATGTTATCTAGGTTGGTCATAACTTTTCTTCCAAGGAGTAAGCGTCTTTGAATTTCATGGCTGCAGTCACCATCTGCAGTGATTTTGGAGCCCAAAAGAATAAAGTCTGACACTGTTTCCACTGTTTCTCCATCTATTTCCCACGGAGTGATGGGACCAGATGCTGTGATCTTCATTTTCTGAATGTTGAGCTTTAAGCCAACTTTTTCACTCTCCTCTTTTACTTTCATCAAGAGGCTTTTTAGTTCCTCTTCACTTTCTGCCATAAGGGTGGTGTCAACATACCTCAACATAATAACAAACCTATGGCCAACAACATTCTCAGTGGTGAAACACAGAAGCATTTCCTCCAAGATCAGGAAGAAGGATGTCCACTTTTGCACCTTTATTGAGCATAGTACTGGAAGTCCTCACCACAGCGATCAGACAAGAAATGAAAGGAATCCAAATTGGTAAGGAAGAAACAAAACTGTCATAGTTTGCAGATAGTGAAGTGAAGTCGCTCAGTTGTGTCTGACTCTTTGCAATCCCGTGGACTGTAGTCCACCAGGCTCCTCCGTCCATTGGATTCTCCAGCCAAGAATACTGGAGTGGGTTGCCATTTCCTTCTCCAGGGGATCTTCCCAACCCAGGGATCGAACCCAGGTCTCCCTCATTGCAGGCAGATGCTTTAACCTCTGAGCCACTAGGGAAGCCCAGTTTGCAGATAACATGACACCATATGTAGAAAAATCTAAGTGAAAGTGAAATTGCTCAGTCATGTCCAACTCTTTGTGACCCCATGGACTGTAGCCTACCAGGCTCCTCTGTCCATGGGATTTTCCAGGCAACAGTACTGGAGTGGATTGCCATTTCCTTCTAAAGGTGCTACTAAAAAAACTATTAGAACTAGTAAATGAATTCAGTAAAGTTGCAGGATACAAAATTAACATACAAAAATCTGGTTTGTTTTTTTACATACATAATAAACTATCAGAAAGAAAAATTAAGAAAGCAATCCCAATTACAATTGCATCAAAAAGAATAAAATGCCTAGGAATAAATTTAACCAAGGAGGCAAAAGACTTGTACACTGAAATATGTAAGACATTGATAAAAGAAAATATAGACACAAATAAATGGAAGATATTCTGTGATGCTGGATGGAAATAATTATTATTATTAAAATGTCTGGCCATTCAAAGCAAGCTACAAGTTCAGTGCAATCCCTACAATGGCATTTTTCACAAAAATAGAACAAATGATTCTAACATTTGTATGGAACCACAAAGACCCAGACAGTCAAAGGAACTGGAGCAGGAACAAACCTGGAGGCATTATGCTTCCTGATTTCAAACTATATTACAAAGTTACAGCAGTCAAACAATATGGTATTGGCATAAAAGCAGACACACAGATCAAAGGAAGAGAACAGAGACCCCAGGAATAAACGTGTGCATATTCGGTCAATTAATTTATGCCAAAGGAACCATGTGGTATATAGCAGGGAAAGGAACATCTCTTCAAAATACAATGCCAGGAAAATAGGACAACCAACAGGCAAAAGAATAAAACTGGATCACTATCTTATACCATACACAAAAATAAACTCAAAGTATGTTAAAAATTTGAATGTAAGACCTGAAACCATAAAACTCCTAGAAGAAATGATAGGGAGTAAGCTCCTTGACACTGGTCTCAGCAATAATTTTCTCAATTTGGCACCAAAAGCAAAGGTAAGAAAAGCAAATATAAAATAGTAAGCTTCTTCACAGCAAAGGAAATCATTAACAAATGAAAAGCAACCTACTCAATGGAAGAAAATATTTGCAAATCACTAATCTGATAAGGGGTTAATACTCTCTAAAAAGGCAGAGAATTCACACAACTCAATAGGAAAAAAAACTCCAAAAATATCCAATCAAAAATATACCGAGGAACTGAATAGACAAAAGAAGAAGTCATTTTTCGAAAGAAGTCATATAAATAGTCAACAAGTACTCAACATCAACATGAAAAAGTGCTCAACATCACTAATCAGGGAAATGCAAATCAAAACCAGAAGATATTACCTCATACCAGTTAGAATGGCTATTATCAAAAAGATAAGAAGTAACAAGTATTAGAGAGGATGTGGATAAAAGGGCACCTTTGTACACTATTGGTGGGAATGTAAATTGGTGTAGCCACTACAGAAGTTCTTCCAGAAATTAAAAGTTGAACTACCACATGATCCCGCAGTCCCACGTATGGGTTTTTATCTAAAGGAAACAAAATCACTATCGTGAAAAGCTCTCTGCATCCCCATGTTCATTGCAGCATTATTTGCGATAGCCAAGATACAAAGGCAACCTAAGTATCTATCAGCAGATGAATGAATAAAGTAGATGTAACATGATGGGTGTTACCTAAAATTCAGCCATAAAAAAGAAGGAAATGCTGCCATTTGGAACAACATGGATGAACCTTGAGGACTCTATGCCAAGTGAAATAAGTCAGACAGAGAAAGACAAATACTGTATCATCTTACTTACAGGTAGAATCTAAAAAGAAACTGAACTCAGAGATAAGAGAACAGGTCGGTGATTGCCAGAGGCACGGGGGTGGGAGGTAGGCAAAACGGATAAAGAGGGTTAAGAAGTACAAACTTCTAGTTATGAGATAAATAAGTCCTGGGGGTGTGATAATGTCCAACATTGTGACAATAGTTAACAATGCAGTATTACATGTTTGAAAATTGTTGAAAATAAATCTTAAAAGTTCTTCTTGCAAGAAAAATTAGAACTGTGGTGATGAAAGTCAACTAAATTTACTGAAGTAATCATTTCACAGTCTATACATGTATCAAATCGTCATGTTGTACACCTAAAACTAACACACTCAGCCCTTGTACAGCATAGATCTGAACAGTGCAGATATACTTATAAGTAGATTTTTTTCACTAAATATACACTACATGATCCATGGATACAGAACCCCAAAACACAGAATCCAGTGGATGCAGATCCAAGCCCACAGATGGGAAGGGCCAACTGTGAACTTACATGCAGAGTTTTGACTGCGTGTGTGTGGGGGGGTGGGGGGTGTCAGTGCCCTTAATCACTTGTTCAACGGTTGACTGTACAATGTTTTATGTCAATTAAATCTCAATAAAAAAGAAGAGAGAGAAGGTATATAGGGAGTCCCTTTTAACCATTGAAACAGCTTCAGTCAGTCTCTCAGTCATATCGGAAACAGAGCTTAGGTTTCGATTATTGAACCAAGAAACACAAGGTCTTATGAATAGCCTGCTAAGTCACTTCAGTCGTGTCCGACTCTGTGCGACCCCACAGACGGCAGCCCACCAGGCTACCCCGTCCCTGGCATTCTCCAGGCAAGAACACTGGAGTGGGTTGCCATTTCCTTCTCCAATGGATGAAAGTGAAAAGTGGAAGTGAAGTCGCTCAGTCGTGTCCGACCCTCAGCGACCCCATGGACTGCAGCCCTCCAGGCTCCTCCGTCCATGGGATTTTCCAGGCAAGAGTACTGGAGTGGGGTGCCATTGCCTTCTCCTATGAATAGCCTACCTGAGGGTATTCAGAGAACACACACACACATAACAATACTACTCTATACTTTACATATTTAAAAATACATATTGAAGATTATTCCATTTCAGCAAATAAATTCCTCATTCTGAAAGCAAGTGATTATTATTGTCCATGGCGGGTTAAGTTTTGTCCATGAACTCAGAGGAGTCCTACTTAGTGATGCTCTCCCCTGTTGTTATGTTAAATCTAACAAAATGCTCTGTGACCACTTGGCCTTGTGTGGTGCTGCTGTGGACCCTAATGTCAAGGGGCAGGGAGGGGAGCTGTGACTAACTGCACATCCCTCCTTCCACTGGTACCCAGGGCGGGGTGTGGCTATGAGCGGCCAGCAGGAAAGCGGGATCCCGGAGGGATGGGAGAGTTCTCAAATCAGGAGTATGACAAAGCGGCCCCTCCAGAGAGACTGAAGCCACACCTACACCTTAGCCAGATGCACTGGAAGGGGGGCTGCCTTGACAAGGAGGGAGGCTGATATTTAGCTCAACATGTAAGTAGGACTTGGCTTTCCTATAGCTCTGTTCTCTACTTGAGACTATAAAGCAAGACATTTCCATGACAAGGCCAGTGTCACTCCACTGTAGTCCATTGGAGAAGTTACATGTGGGCCCACACAACCCACAGAGGGTCCCTAGCTCCTCCCACAGGTTCTCAGGAATATCCACAATTATGAGCTCCATCCTTACGAGCTAGTCAGGGCTCTGCTGGGCTGAGTACCAGGGGTGGGAAATAGCAGCTTTTCAGAAGGACCCCTCCCTAAAGGGCAAGAATCTGGTCAATGTTTTATAAAAAGAACAGGAGAAAAGAGGTGAGTTGGATGGCAATGAGGAGACTACTCATTCAGACAATTTAGTTTCCATCTTTGATAATCCTTATCATTCAAAACCCACTACAACCTTTCTCAGCATCCCATCAATATGCAGAGGGAAAAAAAAAAATCATCTGCATCTCCACAGTTCTCAACAGCAGCCATTTATCACGTCTCAGCCTTCAGCTCTTTTGTACTGTTGCTCAAAACCAGCTACCAGGGATGCTTTTTCTAGGTGTTCTCCCCCAGTGACGTCAGGCCGAGGCACCCTCTGTTTTTCAGGGGAAAATGGGCATCTTCCTTTCCAAACACTCACCCTTTGGGTCACCACTGTTGCAGCCAACTCTGCCACCACCTCCGCCTTCCATCAAAAATGAACAAATGAAAATCCCTACAGTTTTACAAAGTGACATGCAATTCTGCCTCTTCCACAGCCTGGTGTCAGGCAGAGCTTTTCTTTGATCCGGGTAATTTACACTGACCTCCAGAGAGGAGTTCTGTCAGTGTTTGCTCCATCTGAGGCAAACGCTGTAGTTTTCTGGCCAGAACCTGATTTCCCTTCCTCTTAGGCTGCTCCTTCTTTCTCTTCTCCCAGCAGAAGTCAGGGGGGAGGATAATGCATTCTACCTTGGTGGGCTGATGCCCATCCCTACCCCACCCAGAACAATCCATTCTGAGCTCTCCCTCTGGGTCACTTGGAGGCAGGGCCCCTGTGTCCATCCTTGAGGAGCAGCAAACTGCAATTACAAACACATTCACTCATTCTCTCTCTCTCACACCCACACACATGCCTGGGTAAAGAGCCAGGAGTCAAATCTCTGACATCATGGCCTGTTGTCACAAAATCCCCTCACTGTTTTGAGCCTTAGCTGCCTCATCTTGGGATGAATGGGTTGGGAAGAGGACCCATAAGGTCTTCAGCTCAAGGAGCATTTGAATTGATAAATGTTCACACGAGAGGTGGGACTTCCTTGGTGGCTCAGCAGTAAAGAATCTGCCTGCAATGCAGGAGATGCAAGAGACGCAGGCTCAGTCCCCAAGTGGGGAAGATCCCCTGGAGGAGGAAATGGCAACCCAGTTCAGTATTCTTGCCAGGAAAATTCCATGGACAGAGGAGCTTGGCAGGCTATGTCTGTAAAGTCACAAAGAGTGGACATGACTGCACAATTGAACACACATGAGAGGTGGGACTGAACCCCCCAAATCCCACAGATCAAGGATCCCTAACCTCCAGGATCTAATGCGTGATGATCTGAGGTGGAACTGACATCATCATCATCATCATCATAATATGCACAGTAAATGTAATGAGCTTGAATCATCCTGAAACCACCTCCCCACCCTGGTTCCTGGAAAAATTGTCTTTCACAAAACTGATCCTGGTGTCAAAAAGGCTGGGGATTGCTGCCATAGATAACCAGGGAAGATGCTACTATTAGAACCAGGGAGAGCAACTTGATTTTAGAAAACATTCCAAAACACTTGCCATGAAAATCTACACCCCCAGAATGAGTCCTTCCACTCCACTCAAGGGCAGTAGTGAGGATGCTAGCTGGCACCTGTGTGGTCTCAAATACTGGTTCCCAACCCACAGCGTGTTGGAGCTAGATGACACACACGTGTTAGAGATGACTGCATGCTTCTCTTCCTGACTTAGTGACTTGGTGGCAGCTTAAAATTGCTTATTGCACAAAGGAGGCTCACAGCGTGTTAGTCACTCAGCTGTGTCTGACGCTTTGCGACCCCATGGACTGTAGCTCACCAGGCTCCACTGTCCATAAGATTCTCCAGGCAATAATACTGGAGTGGGTTGCCATTTCCTTCTCCAGGGGATCTTCCTGACCCAGGGATCAAACCAGAGTCCCCTGCATTGCACGCAGATTTTTTACCATCCGAGCTACCAGGGAAGCAAGAATATATTAATACAATGGAGAAAAGATAGTCTCTTCAATACATGGTGCTGGGAAAACTGGACAGTTACATGTAAAAGAATGAAATTAGAACACTCCCTAACACCATACACAAAAATAAACTCAAAATGGATTAAAGACCTAAATGTAAGACCGGACACTATAAAACTCTTAGAAGAAAACATCGGCAGAACGCTTTTTGACATAAATCACAGCAAGATCTTTTACGATGCACCTCCTAGAGTACTCAAAATAAAAACAAAAATAAACAAATGGGACCTAACTAAATGTAAAAGCTTTTGCACAGCAAAGGAAAGCATAAACCAGGTGAAAAGACAACCCTTAGAATGGGAGAAAACATTTGCAAATGAAGCAACTGACAAGAGATTAAACTCCAAAACAAACAATTCATGCAGCTCAACATCAAAACAACCCACCCAATCAAAAAGTGGATAGAAGACCTAAATAGATATCTTTTCAAAGACAACATACAGATGGCCAACAGGCACATGAAAAGATGCTCAACATCACTAATTATTATAGAAATGCAAATCAAAACTACAGTGAGGTATGACCTTCCTACTGCTCAGAATGGCCATTATCAAAAAACCTACAAACAATAAATGCAGGGGAAAAGAGAACCTTCTTACATTGTTGGTGGGGATGTAATCTGGTGCAGCCACTACGGAGAACAGTATGGAGGTTCCTTAAAAAATTAAAAACAGAGTTACTATATGACCCAGCAATCTCACTCCTTGGCATATATCCAGAGAAAACCATAATCCCCAAAGACACATGTACCCCAATATTCACTGCAGCACTATTTACAATGGCCAGGATATGGAAGCAAACTAAATGTCCATCAACAGAAGAATAAAGACGACGTGGTACATATATACACTGGAATATTACTCATCCATTAAAAGGAACAAAATTTTGCCATTTGCAGAGATGTGGACAGACCTAGAGACTGTCATACAGAGTGAAGTCAGTCAGAAGGAGAAAAACAAATACTGTCTGTTAATGCATGTATGTGGAATCTAGAAAAACGGTACAAACTTATTTGCAAAGCAGAAATAGACAGATGTGGAGAACAAATGTGTGGAAGCCAAGAGCAGAAAGGGGCAGATAGGATAAATTGAGAGACTGAGACTTCCATATATACACTGCTGTGCATAAAGTGAACAGCTGCTCAGGGCCTAGTGTATAGTACATGGGGAAAAAAGAAGGTACAAACAAGACCAGGAGCTGAGTGTGGCTCAGATCATGAACTCCTTATTGCCAAATTCAGACAAATTGAAGAAAGTAGGGAAAACCACTAGGCCCTTCAGGATGGCCTAAATCAAATCCCTTACGATTATATGTAGAAGTGACAAATAGATTCAAGGGATTAGATCTGATAGAGTGCCTGAAGAACTATTGGATGGAGGTTTGTAACATTCTACAGGAGGCAGTGATCAAAACCATCTCCAAAAAAAAAGAGATGCAAAAAAGGCAAAATGGATGTCTGAGGAGGCCTTACAAATAGCTGAGAAAAGAAGAAAAGTGAAAGTCAAAGGAGAAAAGGAAAGATATATCCATCTGGATGCAGAGTCCCAAAGAATAGCAAGGAGAGATAAGAAAGCTTTCCTAAGTGATCAATGCACAGAAATAGAGAACAATAGAATGGGAAAGACTAAAGATCACTTCAAGAAAATTAGTGATACCATGAGGACATTTCATGCAAAGATGGGCAAAATAAAGGACAGAAATGGTATGGACCTACAGAAGCAGAAGATATTAAGGAGAGGTGGCAAGAATACACAGAAAAATTATACGAAAAGTATCTTAATGACCTGGATAACCATGATCATGTGGTTACTAACCTAGAGCCAGACATCTGGAGTATGAAGTCAAGCAAGCATCACTACGAACAAAGTTAGTGGAGGTGATGGAATTTTAGCTGAGTTATTTCAAATAAAGATGAAGCTGTTAAAATGTTGCGCTCAATATGTCAGCAAATTTGGAAAACTCAGCAGTGGCCACAGGATTGGAAAAGGTCCATTTTCATTCTAATCCCAAAGAAGGGCAATGCCAAAGAACGTTCAAACTACCACATAACTGCACTCATTTCACATTTTCACATGCTAGCAAAGTAATGCTCAAAATTCTCCAAGCAAAGCTTCAACAGTACATAAACCAAGAACTTCCAGATATTTAAGATGGACTTAGAAAAGGCAGAGGAATCAGAGATAAATTGCCAACATCCACTGGATCATAGAAAAAGCAAGAGAATTCCAGAAAAACATCCACTTCTGCTTCATTGACTATGCTAAAGCTTTTGACTGTGTGAATCACAAGAAACTGTGGAAAATTCTTAAAGAGATAGGAATACCAGACCACCTAACCTGCCTCCTGAGAAATCTGTATGCAGGTCAGGAAGCAACAGTTAGAGCCACACAAAGAACAACGGACTGGTTCCAATCTGGGAAAGGAGTACGTCAAGGCTATATATTGTTATCCTGCTTATTTAACTTATATGCAGAGTACATTATGAGAAATGCCGGGCTGGATGAAAGAAGCACAAGCTGGAATCCAGATTTCTGGGAGAAATATCAATACCCTCAGATACACAGATGACACCACCCTTATGGCAGAAAGCAAAGAGGAACTAAAGAGCCTCTTGATGAAAAAAGAGGAGAGTGAAAAAGCTGGCTTAAAACCCAACATTCAAAACACAAAGATCATGGTGTCCAATCTCATCACTTCATGGTAAAAAGATAGGGAAACAATGGCAACAGTGACAGACTTTATTTTTTTGGGCTCCAAAATCACTGCAGATGGTGACCGCAGCCATGAAATTACAAGACGCTTACTCCTTGGAAGAAAACCTATGACCAACCTAGACAGCATATTAAAAAACAGAGACATTATTTTGCTGACAAAGCTCTGTGCAGTTAAAGCTATGGTTTTTCCAGTAGTCGTATGTGGATGTGAGAGTTGAACCATAAAGAAGGCTGAGCACTGAAGAATTGATGCTTTTGAACTGTGGTGTTGGAGAAGACTCTTGACAGTTCCTAGGACTGCAAGAAGATCCAACCAGTCCATCCAAAGGGAAATCAATCCTTAATGTTCATTGGAAGGACTGATGCTGAAGCTCCATTACTTTGGCCACCTGATGTGAAGAGCCAATTCATTGGAAAAGACCTCGATGCTGGGAAAGACTGAAAGCAGGACGAGAAGGAGACAACAGAGGAGAAATGGTTGGATGGCATCACTGACTTGATGGACATGAGTTTGAGCAAGCTCCGGGAGATGGTGAAGGACAGGGAAGCCTGGTGTGCAGCAGTTCATGGGATCACAGAGTGGGACACAGCTGAGCGACTGAACAAAAACAATGAATCTGACAGCAGGACATAAGTTAACCCTAAAAATGCATTCCAATATACATTAGGTACAGACAAATAATGTTGGATCCCACTTCTATGAGGTAGCTAGGATGGTCAAAAATTGCCAGGGTCAGAAAGTACACTAGTAGATCCCAAGGTCTGCAGGGTACGTGGGGAGTTAGTATTTAACAGGGACATAGTGAAAAATTCGGGAGGGAGATGACAGTGAGAGTCACAGAACAATGTGAACATACTTAGCTGTACAGTTAAACATGGCTAAGATAGTATGCTTTGTGTTATGTGACTTTTACCATGATAAACAAACATTTAAAAAGTTGGTCACACAGTGCAAGTTCAGTGCATGAAGCAGAGCACCCAAAGTCGGTGCTCTGCGACGACCTAGAGAGACAAGCGGGGAGGGAGGTAGGAGGGGGTTTCAGGATCAGGGGGGACACATGTATGCTGCTGCTGCTGCTGCTAAGTCGCTTCAGTCGTGTCCGACTCTGTGCAACCCCACAGATGGCAGCCCACTGGGCTCCGCCATCCCTGGGATTCTCCAGGCAAGAACACTGGAGTGGGTTGCCATTTCCTTCTCCAAAGCATGAAAGTGAAAAGTCAAAGTGTGTCTCAGTCGTGTCTGACTCAGCGACCCCAAGGACCGCAGCCTACCAGGCTCCTCCGTCCATGGGAGTTTCCAGGCAAGAGTACTGGAGTGGGGTGCCATTGCCTTCTCCGGGACACATGTATACCTGTGGACAATTCATGTTGGTGTATGGCAAAAACTATCACAATATTGTAAAGTAATCACCCACCAATTAAATTAAAAAATAAAATTTAGTTTTGTAAAACAGAAATTAGTCACAGCAGAAATCAGCAAATGATACAAATTATGGCTTCTATTTTTTCTTACAGAGAGCTGGTTTATCAGCACGTGTTGTCACTATACACAATAGCCCAGACATAGAAGCAACTAAATGTTCATCAACAGAGGAATGGATAAAGAAGATGTGGTACATATATATACAATGGAATGCTGCTGCTGCTGCTGCTAAGTCGCTTCAGTCGTGTCCGACTCTGTGTAAACCTATAGACAGCAGCCCACCAGGCTCCCCCGTCCCTGGGATTCTCCGGGCAAGAACACTGGAGTGGGTTGCCATTTCCTTCTCCAATGCGTGAAAGTGAAAAGTGAAAGGGAAATCGCTCAGTTGGTGTCTGACTCTTAGTCAACCCATGGACTACAGCCTACCAGGCTCCTCCACCCATGGGATTTTCCAGGCAAGAGTACTGGAGTGGGGTGCCATTGCCTTCTCCAATGGAATACTACCCAGTCATAAAAAGAATGAAATAATGCCCTTTGTAGCAACATGGATGGATCTAGAGATTATCATAGTAACTGAAGTAAGACGATGACCAGTATCATGTGATATCACTCATATTAGAATCTAATTTTAAAATGATACAAATGAACTTATTTGCAAAACAGAAACAGATTTACAGATATGGAAAACAAACTTATGGTTACCAAAGGGGAAATGTGGATAGGCAGGATAAATCAAGAACTTGGGATTAATATATACACACTACTATAGTCATTCAACAGGGACCTACAATATAGCATAGGGAAATATACTCAGTATTTTGGAATAAACTATATGAGAAAAGAATCTGAAAAAAATGAATATATGTGTGTGTGTGTGTGTGTATACACACACTGAATAGCTGAATCACTTTGTTGTGTACGTGAAACTAATGCAACATTGTAAATCAACTATATTCCAATAAAATAAAAAAAATTTTTAATAAATATATTTATATCTAAATAGTAAGCACTCTCTTTCTCTCCATCCTTTCATCTGTCTTCCTACTGGTTTTGTCTCTGGGGAACCCTGAGTAATATATTTCCAAACCTACAGGTCATCCCCATCTCCTAGTCATCCTCATCTCCTAGAGGACCCTGTATTGCTAAGAAAGAGAGGAATCTGCATATATGTAAGTCTTCTTTTACCAAATATAATCATTTAAATAAAATTCAAAAGAAAAAATTCAGGAAAACAAAAGCACAAAGAATCCCAAAGTTCTAGGTCTCTATCTTAATTCTGAGTAACCTTGATTTCTCTAAAATTCTGCCCACAAACTGCTCTCTCTAGGAATCCCTTCTCTATAAATGAAAGAAGGTTTCACCCCAGATGCAAATTTCTGCCTCAGATTCACCAGAACTTCACCAACCTCAAGTTCCATAGGATCATTTTTCTGTCTCCCTCTAATTGCAAGATTTAGAGTGAGAATCATGGCACTCTTCCACCACAAAGCTTATCTGATGCTCTGTCCCCTGGGTAAACAAATTTCCAGCTGGGCCTGCCAGCAGCACGGAGCTCTGGCCAAATTCAGCAGACATCAAGGGCTTCAGGTTCTTTTCCATGTTCTCGGCTCCAACATGGCCGCGAAATATCCCTACTCCCCAAAGCCCAGCAGGCATTCAGCCATCCTGCCGTGTGCTCGGCTTGCAGACCCAGCCGTCTTCCCTGCAAAAAGCCCTGTACCCACCTTGCACTTGGCTGTCCTTTTTGGGACCAGGGCAGTGTTTGCACCAAGCCTCTGGATGGCCTCACAGCTCATTTCAGCCCTGCTTCCTTCAACCTGCTCAAGAGGGAAACATTTAGTTACTGGAACCAGGGCAACTTGAGGGGAAAGGATCAGGGTCAAGAAACATTGACAGGAAATGGCAACCCATTCCAGTGTTCTTGCCTGGGAAATCCCACAGGCAGGGAAGTCTGGTGGGCCACAGGCTATTTGTCAGACATGTCTTAGTGACTGAACAACAGAACAAAGAGGCATGTAAGCAATTACACATAGTTAATCCCACTTGGGGATTGTAAGCATAAAAAAATATGGGAGAGCCCTATAAGTTAATGATTATTCAGGAAAGCAGGTTTGCTTAACCACAAAACCAAGCAGGCTTGCTTAGCAACAAAAGATGCAACAGAGCCACAAGATAGGCCCCTAAACAATAAAATAATGGCGGCCTGAGACCCACCTCCTGTCCAGTGAGCTCGGAAAGTTAATGATCTCTAGGACACGCTCTCTGCACACAGGGAAAACAGTCATCTGTGGATCTAGTTTGACTATGAAGGACAAGAAAACTCCCCTGCTCAATCTGGATGAGAAGCTGATGATGGAAGCATGATGTCTACTCAAGAAAAAACAAAGAAGTTCTCCTCCTCCTTCCCACTTTTCCTTTGATTGTAAATCTGTAGCCCAGTAAGTTCTCAGGGCACGGCATTTCCTGCCTGCCTGCTTGTAAACCTCACAAGGGTCCTGTTCTAATAAATCACTTCTTATCTAAAATATACAAAAAAAGAAATGTTGATAGAGACTGTCCCAGAATTTCAGTTAAAGGTCAAATATAGGAGGAAAAAACCAAAAAGCTGTGCTAAGTACCCTTCATGCTAAAGACAGCCGTTCATAGTTAGGTACCACAAACTGGGACCAGCCACTCTTCTGCTCCGTAACCTAGGACATGTCCTCTCCTGGAAGATGAGCTCGACTGGAAAGTAGAAATTCCGGTTTTCCTTCCTTGCTGGCTCTCCAATCTTGGCCTCTGCCAAAGGAGGGCACCCAATTCACCCCTACAGACAGTCTGCCCCTGTGAGCATGCCATTTCCTACCAAGTTAACGAGAACTTCCACTTCTTCCTCTTCATTGCCTTTTTCTTTCTGGTCACATGGAATGTGGATTCTTGGTTCTCTGACCAGAGATCAAACCTTCACCCCCTGCACTGGAAGGTGGATTCTTAACCACTGGACCACCAAGGACGTTCCTTCATTTCTTTTTTTGATGGTGATGAGATAGAGGTGAAGAATGTGGAGGCGTATTTTGTATCAAAGCCTCAAGAACTGGAGGCTTTGTTTTAACTTTGGACTTCAGCTGAACTTCTGAGAGATCAGGAAAAATCTCTAGTATTTTCATTTTAACAGAGATTTGTTCCTAAGTTTAACAGAAAGAATAACTGTGAAAATAAGAATTTCGGATGCAGTAATAGGTTGAGGGTTTGTATTTGCAGAGAAGTTGACTTTCAGCGTCTTCCCCACGGGGGGATCACTTAGGCAGTAGCTATGCTGCTGCTGCTGCTTCTAAGTCGCTTCAGTCGTGTCCGACTCTGTGCGACCCCACAGACGGCAGCCCACCAGGCTCCCCCGTCCCTGGGATTCTCCAGGCAAGAACACTGGAGTGGGTTGCCATTTCCTTCTCCAATGCGTGAAAGTGAAAAGTGAAAGGGAAGTCGCTCAGTTGTGCAGCAGCTATAGGTCGGGACAAATCCATTCATCATTTACAGAGAACATCAGTCAACCTACAGTGAGGAAAAAAGCACTCCCTGCGTCCATCTCCTTCTATCCTGTGGCCCCTGACTCCTGTAACGTCTCAGTGCAGAAAGCTGCTCAAGGAGCAAGACTTTCCCCTCCCACTGCGGGGCTTTCTCTGTAATGACTGGAATATAACTCAGGAGGCACCAAGAGAAATTAAAGAAAATAAGTCCTAGGGTCGATTCCCTGAAGTAGAAACATACTTGAACTAGATGGGAAGTTTCTCTGGCTTCCTTTGAAATCACTGGAGCTGCTTATTATGGGGGGGTTTGGGGTGATGAGCTGAGGGTGAACATATAGGCCGTGCAGTGAGGATGGAAATCAAATAGACCATTTATTTATTGTCCAAACTGGGACACTTCTGAGTGAAAAGGGACAATGGTGATCAGCTGGGGCAAATCAAGACATAGGTCAGCCTACTTCCTACATGTTACAACTGCGACGCATTAGGAACCTGCATGACACACAGGTCATCACCCTCACCACACCACTTCAGTAATTCCAGGGCCCATTTGAGCCACAGGAAGAGGACTGATGTCAACTTGCTAAAAACTTTCTGGATGCTTACACTCACTTTCTGTATTTTTCTCTCATCACAGACTGCATTTTGAATAGCACTGAAGGCTACTCACAGATATTTTTATTTTTGGCCGTGCTGGGTCTTTGTTGCTGCACAGGCTTGCAGAGAGCAGCAACTATTCTCGAGTTGTAGGGCGTGGGCTTCTCACTGCGGCGGCTTCTCTTGTGGGCGCAGGCCCTGGGGCGTGTCGGCTTCAGGAGTTGCAGCTTGTGGGCTCAGTGGTTATGGCTCCCAGGCTCAAGCACAGGCTCAATAACTGGTGCACAGGCTGGGTTGCTCTGCAGCACGTGGGATCTTCCCGGATCAGGAACTGAATCAGTGTCTACTGCGTTGGCAGGTGGATTCCTTATCTCTGAGCACCAGGGAAGCCCCCTAGTAGTAGATTTGAGAGTCTTTATTATGCAAAAAAAGATCCCAAAGCTTTTTCTGGAAGAGACTGTAACCGGAAAAAGAGCCGCAAGAGATGAGCTGAGCCGAGGCTCTTGGGCGTGAAGTGACAGGGCAGATGCTTCAGAATGACAGAAGGATAAACAAGAACAAAGTCACCGAAGCCGAAATTGAGACAACTTCTGGTGATCACACCAGCCCAATGGAACATGGAGCTGCCACAGAAGGAACAAATGGAGACATCCAGAATGTAAAGGAGACAAAAGCTATGAATTGGGACCCCGGGTGTCCATCGGAGGCGGGGTGGTCTGTGGATGTTCCCCTCTTCTCAATATGCCCATCGCTCCTCAAAGATGGTCACTCCCCTTGCATATGACTATCACTTCACGAAATGATTCTCTTAAAGTCTCACTCTCCACAAATTTTAAAAATAATGTGGCTTTATTCTACTCAGGTGCACGTGTGCTAAGTTGCTTCAGTCCTGTCCAACTCTTCCTGACTCCATGGACCGTAGCCCACAAAGCTCCTCTGTCTGTGGGACTCTCCAGGCAAGAATACCAGAGTGGGTGGCCATGCCCTCCTCCAGGGGATCTTCCCAACCCAGGAAGATAAAATCAAACCAGAGTCTCTTGTGTCTCCTGCACTGGCAGGGGTGTTCTTTTTCACTAGTGCCACCTGGGCAGCCCATTCTACTCAGGAGCATATCTATAATTTGAGTAGCTCTAGGTCATCTAGAGACATTTTTCAGTGGAAATGAAATTATATATGCCCCCGCTCTTGTGCAATTCCCAGAACTGGAAAATTCTGTGGAAGATCTGTGAATGGACACCCATTTTTCTAAGAATTCCCAGCCAGCTATCCAAATAAAGTCTTATTCCTTGCCTCCATACCTCATCTCTGATTCACTGGCCTGTCACATGGCCAGAGAGAGTTTGGACTCAGTAACATTATTTAACTTATATGCAGAGTACATCATGAGAAACGCTGGGATGGATGAAGCACAAGCTGGAATCAAGATTGCCAGGAGAAATATCAATAACCTCAGATATGTTGATGACACCACCCTTATGGCAGAAAGTAAAGAAGAACTAAAGAGCCTCTTGATGAAAGTGAAAGAGGAGAGTGAAATAGTTGGCTTAAAGCTCAACATTCAGAAAACTAAGGTCATGGCATCCGGTACCATCACTTCATGGCAAATAGATGGGGAAACTGTGGAAACAGTGTCAGGCTTTATTTTTGGGGGCTTCAAAATCATTGCAGATGGTGACTGCAACCATGAAATTAAAAGACGCTTACTCCTTGGAAGGAAAGTTATGACCAACCTAGATAGCATATTCAAAAGCAGAGACATTACTTTGCCAACAAAGGTCCATCTAGTTAAGGCTATGGTTTTACCAGTAGTCATGTATGGATGTGAGAGTTGGACTATAAAGAAAGCTGAGTGCCGAAGAATTGATGCTTTCGAACTGTGGTGTTGGAGAAGCCTCTTGAGAGTCCCTTGGACTGCAAGGAGATCCAACCAGTCCATCCTAAAGGAAATCAGTCCTGGGTGTTCATTGGAAGGACTGATGCTGAAGCTGAAGCTCCAGTACTTTGGCCACCTGATGTGGAGAGCTGACTCATTGGAAAAGACTGTGANGCCTCTTGAGAGTCCCTTGGACTGCAAGGAGATCCAACCAGTCCATCCTAAAGGAAATCAGTCCTGGGTGTTCATTGGAAGGACTGATGCTGAAGCTGAAGCTCCAGTACTTTGGCCACCTGATGTGGAGAGCTGACTCATTGGAAAAGACTGTGATGCTGGGAGGGATTGAGGGCAGGAGGAGAAGGGGACAACAGAGGATGAGATGGTTGGACAGCATCACCGACTCAATGGACATGATGAGTTTGGGTGGACTCCTGGAGCTGGTGATGGACAGGGAGGCCTGGCGTGCTGCAGTCCATGGGGTCACAAAGAGCTGAACATGACTGAGTGACTGAACTGAACAATACAATATTTCGCTTCCTCCTCTCTCTGTACCATTAGCCTTCAATGGGGCCCTGCAGATGTAGAAAGGGTATTCAAGATTTGCCATCTTCCAGTGCAGTGTGCTGGATTACAGAGAGTTTCCAGCATCTAAGAGAAGGTAACAGGCCAGCTAGAAACAGCAGGTTTGGGATATTTACAAGTGTTTGAGGCTGGAGAGAAGAGTACAGGACCCCATACACGACCCAGGCAGAATTTCCCCTCTTCTTTCTGCCTCTTTAAACCTCAGAGAAATGGACAGAATCTCTACACTCTATCTTTAAATTATAGCTCAAGATGAGGAGAAAAAGGATTCCAGAAAGGGTTAAAGGATGTTGAGCAAATTCAAGAGCAGATCACAGTAAACAGAAAATCTGTGCTAACGTCCCCATGTTAACCATAAACCAGATATTTTATTAATGGCATAGCAACTATGCTAATAAACTTCAAAGAGGAAATAAAAAAGAAATAAAGGAAAATTTATAGCCTTAGATGCTTATATTAGAATATCCAGAATACATAAAGAAATCTAAAAATCAGTAACACAAAGAAAGTTTAAAAATGGTAAAAGACTTAAACAAGAACTTCTAAAAAGAAAAAAAATTCAAATGGGCCAAATAACATAAGGAAAGGTGCTAGACCTCAGTAGCAATCAGGAAAATGAAACTTAAAACCATAATGATATATAAATATAGAATCACTATTTTGGCAAAAATTTAAAGCCTGGGAATTCCAAGGGATGGCAATGATCCTGAGTAACAGGACTCCTCAAACAAAGCTGCTAGGGTTCTACGTTAACTGAAACAAACGTTTTGGAAAATTATTTGACATTAGTAACTATAATTGAACATGTTCATATCCTATGACCTAAGAGCTTCCCTCCTGAAGGATATTCTATGTTTCAGAAATGTGAGGGTATATATACCAGCAGACACAGAAGAAAATACTCATCAACAAAAACGGAAGGACTTCCCTGGTGGTCCAGTGGATAAGAATCCGCCTGCCAATGAAACGTACATGGGTTTGATCCCTGGTCCAGGAAGATTCCACATGCTTCAGAGCAACTAAGCCCGTGTGCCACAACTACTGAAGCCTGGCCACTCTAGAGCCCACGCTCCGCAGCGAGAGAGGCCACCACAACGAGCAGACCATGCGCCACAACTAGAGAGCAGCCTCCGCTCACCGCAACTAGAAACAGCCCGCGCGGAGCAGCAAAGACCCAGCAAGCCGAAAGTAAACAAAACGATAAAACAAAAGCAAAACTGGAGACCAACCAAGTGCCCATTTACTGTAGAATGGATAAATGCATTACAGTCTACTCAGGGACATCCTGGAAGGCATTTAATAACAGCGGGGGTGGGGGTGGGGGGAAAGCCCTGATTTGTAGACAATTTTTGTGATGTAAATACTCCCATCATGGCCAATTTTAGGCTCCTAGCATGGTATTAACCAGCCTGCAAAATTCCTGAACATTCAACAGTCAGCTCCTCTGAGCCTGTACAAGCCATTTTCAACACATGATTAAGCAACATTCATACCCTGGAACCCTGCTGCTGCTGCTGCTGCCGCCACTTCAGTCGTGTCTGACTCTGTGCGACCCCATAGGCGGCAGCCCACCAAGCTCCCCCGCCCCTGGGATTCTCCAGGCAGGAACACTGGAGTGGGTGGCCATTTCCTTCTCCAATGCATGAAAGTGAAAAGGGAAAGTGAAGTCACTCAGTCGTGTCTGACTCCTAGCGACTCCATGGACTGCAGCCTACTAGGCTCCTCCATCCATGGGATTTTCCAGGCAAGAGTACTGGAGTGGNCGCCCCTGGGATTCTCCAGGCAGGAACACTGGAGTGGGTGGCCATTTCCTTCTCCAATGCATGAAAGTGAAAAGGGAAAGTGAAGTCACTCAGTCGTGTCTGACTCCTAGCGACTCCATGGACTGCAGCCTACTAGGCTCCTCCATCCATGGGATTTTCCAGGCAAGAGTACTGGAGTGGGGTGCCACTGCCTTCTAGACAGCAGTAAAAATGAATGAACTCCAGCTCCATGCCCCAACGTGGATGAATCTCACAAATAAATCTCAAAAGAATGCACAGACTATGATTCCATTTACATACAGTTCAAAATAGGCCAAATTAAATCAGAATGTCTAGGGATGTATACTTAGGTGGCCAAAGTATAAAGAATAGCATGGGAGAGATCACCATAAAAGTGAGGATATGGTTAACTCTCATGGGGATAAATGGGAAAGGGCACGTGGTGGATGTACAGGGCGCTGGCAGTGTTCTGTTTCCTGACCTTGGTGGATTATACGGGTATTCTCTCTAGAAGAATTGGTTACACTATAAACACAGGTTATTTGCATCTTTATGTGTGTAGGTTAACATCACTACTGTGCTCCAGTCTGCTGATCCTGCCTCCTCATACCAACTTGTGCTGCTGCTTCCCAACTTCACATTCAGTGAGACATGCTGGAGGCTAGAAATAAGCCATTTCTGTCTGGGACTATTTATACCACTACAATGGGCAAACGACAAATCAGTGCTTTTCTTTCTTCTTTTTTAGAACTGTCTTAATAGTACAATGTACCCTTATGGCAGAAAGTGAAGAGGAACTAAAGAGCTTCTTGATGAAAGTGAAAGTAGAGACTGAAAAAGTTGGCTTAAAGCTCAACATTCAGAAAACGAAGATCATGGCATCTGGTCCCATCACTTCATGGGAAATGGATGGGAAAACAGTAGAAACAGTGTCAGACTTTATTTTGGGGGGCTCCAAAATCACTGCTGATGGTGACTGCAGCAATGAAATTAAAAGACGCTTACTCCTTGGAAGAAAAGTTATGACCAACCTAGACAGCATATTCAAAAGCAGAGACATTACTTTGCCGACTAAGGTCCGTCTAGTCAAGGCTATGGCTTTTCCAGTGGTCACGTATGGATGTGAGAGTTGGACTGTGAAGAAAGCTGATCGCCGAAGAATTGATGCTTTTGAACTGTGGTGTTGGAGAAGACTCTTGAGAGTCCCTTGGACTGCAAGGAGATCAGCCCTGGGATTTCTTTGGAAGGAATGGTGCTAAAGCTGAAACTCCAGTACTTTGGCCACCTCATGCGAAG